>CANNZV010003005.1:0-76523 GCA_947561585.1 Caprella mutica
AGAGAAAAGAGTCACTGTGATGATGTACTATCAGGGAAAAGAGTCACTGTGATGATGTACTATCAGAGAAAAGAGTCACTGTGATGATGTACTATCAGAGAAAAGAGTCACTGTGATGATGTACTATAAGAGAAAAGAGACCATGTGATAATGTACTATCAGACTACTAGAATCGCATCACTATAAAGTACCGTATGTTAAAATGCTGTTGTAAAATTACATAATAAAATCAAGTAAATTCTCCTTGCTTACTAATGCCTGTCAGATCTTCTACTAACGTTATTAAATGATATATTATATCCCAACAAACATATGAATGTCGATTCGATGCCGTTTGCTGTCGAATTCGTAGCGCTAACGGTGGGTATCGACTTAGCAACCATTTCGACTCATAGTAGATATCAGAATGTCTGTTTCTAAATGATATCTGAATTTACACTCCGAGTAGAAACACGAAAACCTATTCATGGTTTTAACAGCATCATCTTGACGTCAGCATGTCTGTTTCCAAACGATATATGAATTTATACTTCGACCAGAAGTGCGAAAACCGATAAGTAGTTTTAAAAAATCGTTTCAAATTTCGTTTCAAAATACACTTATAGGGGACTACGGCAGTTGTAAGTTTACGATTGAGCATTGGCACGCTGGTGCGATTGTGAACTGGATCAACGAAAAGTAAGCGATATTGGAACATCGGTTGTTGAACAATGTTCCTCCAGTACTGTGAAAACGAAATGGATAACCAATCAAGTGATTTTTCGATGGCTGCATTTAATGTGATGAATCTATCTAAACTGCTTATTGTAAATAAGCCCGGAGGGGCTCCTGAAGCTGTCATTGGTGAAAAGAAGAGAAGGGGGTGGCGTCCAAACTGTTGTAGTTTGGATTATGTATTGTCTATTTTATATTTACCATGTATATAGTGTTTCTAACTCTCCATGCAGTTTAAGAGGATAGCGCTCTACAATTACGTACGAGGTCTTAGATTTTGTGTTAGGTAGGCTCGTAGATTTCATTTACTATCACCTCTCCTCTTCATTTCCCTCTTCCTTCCTTGAGTGCAGCCACATTACTAGGTAAGTGACAGCAATCACGGAGTAGCTTTTCAGCATCCATGAGCTTCGTGACTTTGTCCATCTAGCCACTTTCTTTTCTGACTGCTTCTTCCAGTCCCTTGTATTTCATTTCCTTTTGACGTCAGCGACATGGCCTCTGGTTAAACCTCTACTTAACGTCAATAATTAAAAGTTGGTGGGCTATTTAACATGTTCCATTTTAGAGTAAATTCTCTGTTATCGGACGGTTCCACATTTTCGAATATGTAAGAAATAAATATAATAATTATCATTATTAAATTCTTACCTAAATTGGTATCCATGATACCAGTACGTAAAATACAAGTTTAGAAATAGAAATTAATACATAAATAATTTTTCTACGTAAAATGCGGAACCCCATATCCGATAACTTGAGCTTTCACCTAGTGCCAAAAGCTGCAAATGAGACTATTAAAATTCAGTGATTCACATAATAGATCATCAAACTTAAAGTGATAATCGGACTCAATAAATCTATATATAATAACTACCTATTATTTAACTTTTATTTCAAATGGTATCATACCTTCAGCTATTATGTTACTAATTAAATAGTGGTTTAATAATAATGATTATATTTTCCTTTATCACGTGTTCAAAAAAATATAGACCCTATTAATAACTTGGAACATATACCCTATTGCTAAAAATATTTCACAGAGCACAAAATTCCTGATTGTTCAATGAAACACAATTATATAAGTCAAAATATCAGACTAATTACTCAACTATTATGACCTATATTTACTGAGTGAGAGTTAATCTATGGTCAAATTTTAATTAATGCATTCATTACTTTGAACTTTCATCACAGAGCTTTCATCTTTATTCTAAGTCGTGGCCTCTAAACATTTTCTTTAATTTGAACTCATAGAGAACCAAATTTTCAAGGAGTTACAATTTTATAAAAATATGACCAACTCATTACTATTTGTAATAAGAATAAGTTGTGATTTTGGTTATAAAAGCGGTGCTTGTATATATTGTTCTATTCACTTTAAAATATCTTCAAGTATCTCCGGGTAGTTTAATATCAAAAATTTTTTAGTCAAATGCATTCACGGTGGCAAAGTGACAGAGCTACAGGCACGACGATGGTTGGACCCACGAACGATACCCGGACACGTCACTTCATTTCTTCACATTTAATTTATATATAACATTATGTAAAATTAATCAAATTGATATGCATCTAAACGTACAGTACGTTATATCATTGAAGTAAAGGTTTTCAATTTTAATTTATTTATTTATTGGATGCAAGTGGATATCGTTTCGAAGCATATTAGATATATAATTAGGCGTCTGTTCGATGGAGAATCCCTATGTATGTTGGATGTCGTAATTTATCTTTCTATTCAACACTGCGGTGCAACATTGCGGTGCAAACGGATATCGGTTTGATGTCTACTTGATGTCACCATGTCTAATTTGTTACTGGTATTCGATGTCGGTAGAGAGGTTTCACAGAGTCGTATAGACATCGAATAGATACATTCATGTTTGCTGGGATGTTACTAGTGTATTTTCCCGTTAAAAATAACGTGTTTCAAAGTTTCAATTTTGGCTCTTAACCCGTTAAAAGTGTACTCTCTCATTGAAATAAAAACATAAGAATTAAATAATTAAATTTAATCCCGTGCGTATCATGATTACATTATTATTAATAATTTTCAAAATATTTATATTTTTCTATAAACTCCAAAATGAAGAAAAAATTTCTCTGCATTATTATTATTTTAGCAGTCTGTATTCATGATACAGCTTGCCATAAAGAAATTTAATTGTTAGTTAATGTTTTTAGATAGGAGAAATTACGGACAAAAAAAAATATATAAATAAATAAATAAGCAAATAAGTAAATAAGTAAATAAATGTTTCTGGGGTTTTATTATATAGGTGGGATTTACATTACTAGTGTACCGGTGCCCGTCATAAATGACGGCATTTATTAAGTGCTCAAAATCTCACACTACAGTTTCTCACAAATAGATAATATTGTTCAATGGCAATTATATTTATAGTTGAAGCGTATACACTTTACTTATCTTCTTTATTTAAAAAAAAACATTTATGTACAAAATCTCGTAGCCACTTTACGAATTTCATCTAAATGAACATTGATTATTATTTCTAAAATATTATATATAAATCTTCACATATTGCTCTTTATTAAATAAGGGGATAAAACAGGCAATGTTCATCCGCTGTGTCATAGAATTGGTGAATGAACAATATAATTCACATTAGTTATAGAGGTTCGTCCGATATTGTACCAACATTGATGGATGACCTACTAAATTCAAAATATTAATCTATGTTCGTACGATGTTGTACCAACATTGGTGAATGACCTACCTAATTCACTGTTATTCGATGCTTTCCGATGTTGTTCCAACGTTGTTGAATGACCTATTAATTTCAAATTGTTATTCGATGTTTGTCTGATGTTGTACGAACGTTGTTGAATGACCTACTAATTTCAGATTGTTATTTGATGTCCATCCGATGTTGTACGAACATTGTTGAATGACCTACTAATTTCAGATTGTTATTTGATGTCCATCCGATGTTGTACGAACATTGCTGAATGATCTACTAATTTCAGATAGTTATTCGATGTCCATCCGATGTTGTACGAACATTGTTGAATGACCTACTAATTTCAGATTGTTATTTGATGTCCATCCGATGTTGTACGAACATTGCTGAATGATCTACTAATTTCAGATAGTTATTCGATGTCCATCCGATGTTGTACGAACATTGTTGAATGACCTACTTAATTCACATTATTATTCGATGTTGGTCCGATATTGTACGAACATTGTGTAATGACCTACTAATTTCACATTATTATTCGATGTTGGTCCGATGTTGTACGAACATTAATGAATGACCTACTAATTTCAGAATGTTATTCGATGTCCATCCGATGTTGTACAAACATTGTTGAATGACCTACTAATTTCAGATTGTTATTTGATGTCCATCCGATGTTGTACGAACATTGCTGAATGATCTACTAATTTCAGATAGTTATTCGATGTCCATCCGATGTTGTACGAACATTGTTGAATGACCTACTTAATTCACATTATTATTCGATGTTGGTCCGATATTGTACGAACATTGTGTAATGACCTACTAATTTCACATTATTATTCGATGTTGGTCCGATGTTGTACGAACATTAATGAATGACCTACTAATTTCAGAATGTTATTCGATGTCCATCCGATGTTGTACGAACATTGTGTAATGACCTACTAATTTCAGATAGTTATTTGATGTCCATCCGATGTTGTACGAACATTGTGTAATGACCTACTAATTTCAGATAGTTATTTGATGTCCATCCGATGTTGTACGAACATTGCTGAATGATCTACTAATTTCAGATTGTTATTCGATGTCCATCCGATGTTGTACGAACATTGTTGAAAGACCTACTAATTTCAGAATGTTATTCGATGTCCATCCGATGTTTTACGAACATTGTTGAAAGACCTACTAATTTCAGATAGTTATTCGATGTCCATCCGATGTTGTACGAACATTGTTGAATGACCTACTAATTTCAGAATGTTATTCGATGTCCATCCGATGTTTTACGAACATTGTTGAAAGACCTACTAATTTCAGATAGTTATTCGATGTCCATCCGATGTTGTACGAACATTGTTGAATGACCTACTAATTTCAGATTGTAGGTCATGTTGTACGAACATTGCTGAATGATCTACTTAATTCACATTGTTGTTCGATGTTCGTCCGATGTTGTGCCAACGTTAATATGTGATTGACTAAATTCACAACGTTGTATCGATGTTCGCACAAAATTGTGAAACAACAAGACGACCTTGATACAATGTTACAATGCTAATACAATGTCGTACCGACGTTGTTTTGCTGCCTGGGCTGCCTGTATATCATTAAAAAAGAATTTAGTGTTATTATTTTTCTGTAGCTGGCCAGTAAGAGCAGGAAAGAAGATTGCAATAAGAATAATGGCAAATACCATGAATTTATAATAACCATCAACAAAGGGTGTTTTTACTTCTATATTGCTGAATATATATAGATAATATATAATATAAAATATATACACATTTTAAATATATCACAAAATAAACCATTTCGTGGAAGAATTGTCCGTGGACGAAATTATTAACAATCATCTATTGTTAATACGCTGAACTTGTATCTTTACTTAATCTTTCAATTTCTATAATTTGATAATCATTTAATCTGGCTTAATCTTTTTAATCTTGTACACTGTTCATTAGAAGGAAAGGAAAATGCTATTTAAATTTATGGTCATGTTTTTCTCACTAGGAGCTCGAATATAATTATAAACGAATAGCTTTGATGTAAGCCGCTAATAATTTGTCAAATGACTTTTCTTCATATATTATATCGTTTTTTTATGCAACTGTGCATATAATATGAAAAATGTTAGTAATTATCTACACATGAAAATACTACTATTCATGAAGAAAATGGCTATCAGTAGCAATCAAAGAAGATTTTTCACAGAAAACCACTTGCAATATTGAGGGAAAATTATTTCTCCTGAAGTGCACAACTCAGTGTACAAGAATAAAGTGTACAATTCAGCAATAAAGTTGAAACAAAATTGACGAACAGATGTGGACAGAATCTGCATGCCTCTTTCTATTCAACTTAAGGCATGCGTCAATGGAAAATTGAATTGAAAGTTGAAAAGAAAATTGAAGCGCAAGTTGAAAGGAAAGTTGAACAGTTGTGGACATAGCTATAAGGTACTGATAGTGCTATCCAAAGATGTTTTTCTACTCACTGCAGATAGAAATACCACACAATGCATTATTCAAATTTAACACGCTAGTGGTAATGGCTTTCTATACGAATAACATATTAATCGAATAGTTTTACATCGATGATTCTTAAGTACATGATCAGAAATGATCAGAAACCTAATACACGATCAGAAATGTTACAAGTTCCTAACTATTAATTAAGTATTTCAATTAGAATAACTTAATTCCTTTTAAATTAATTAAGTATTAATTTCAATTCTATCTATAGGAAAAGAACTCCGTAATAGTTATATAGCTAAGTTACAAAGTTCAGGAACTTATATAACTTAGTACAACTTATAAAGTTATATTCTGAGTTACAAATTATAGCTCTGGGTTACAAGTTATAAAGTTATGTTCGAGTTGTATAATAAATAACATATTCATAGAGTAGCTACACAGTACACACGCTGCTTCAGTCTTTGCACAGAGGTACTATGGAACTTACCAACCGTAAAACGGTTACCCTCCAGTTTGCTAACATAGAAGGTATAGGCTCGAAATAATTTCAACCAAATAAAATAATTAATAAAAAATACTTATGAACGAAATCATTCATCTTTAAGATACAAAGGGGGCACGTTGCTATATGTTTTGACAGGCTAATTGAAGTGTTTTCAGTGTAGACAACTCAAAAGTTGAACCAAAAAGCGCAAGAAGTCCCACCAGTCGTGGCGTCTTCCATTCCCTCTCAGGAATAGACGCATGCGTCATGAAAACTACCCTTCAACAGCGCATGACTCCTTTCAATGACGCATGCGTACCACCTTTCAACATTCTGTGCGCTTGTTGAAAGGAAAGTTGAACAGGTGTGGACATACCTTATCAGAAGTTTATTCACTCACCGGAAGGTTGAACTCTCCAGTCCATCCTTTAAATACAGTTGACGTCTAGCTAACGTGTTCATAATTCGCGATAGTCTCCAGAAGACTGATTGGTCGGACCAAGTCCATTCGGACTTGTCCAAGCCAAAAGGGAGTCTTGAGATGGCTACTCAAACCCTTGTTTATTTAAAACCCTTAGTTTACTCAAACCCTAGTTTATTTAAAACTTGTGTTGTGTTTATTTTTAAAAACTTGTGTGTAAAGTCTTAGAACTTTGTACTATTCAAACTTTAATCTGATTACAATCATTTAAAACTTTCCTAGTGTTTAATTTACTTCCCAGAAATCTTTATACATCATTTGTCAGTTTAATAGAATTCAATCAATCACCTCCAAAATCCTCGAGTTAAAGAATCAAACTTAAGGGCCTTTTAGACGTGATACATTTTGTATCAGCAACATTGTATATATACAAATGTCGCACAAATGTTTCTGTATACGTCAAACAATCTGTTTAGACGAGAATTCGGTGCGAGGCAACTCTAGTATCGCACAAGTAATTGTATATAGTTTAAATTAATTGCTATTAGCTATATCAAATGATTTGAGGGTAGGAACTTTGAGGGATAACTTCAGTAGGTAGTTTTACTTGGATACAAAATGATAAGATCAATCATGATTTATAACACAGATCTTCATGACTTTTAAAACTTAAATTGTAACATAATAAACGCAATGCAATAATAAATTGCTGGGACACCAAAACAGTATTTTATTCCATTTATAGAGCGTTGGCTGTATTTCATATACTTATGAATTAGCTTGTGAAAGATATATTTATTTATATAAAAAATGATACATCTGTATGTGGTGTGTAGGGAGATGTGTGTACGTCTGTAGCAGTGACGCACTCATCTCCCTCTGAGAGTCAATAACACACTGAAGATGTCTGTATACATTTGTCGCAGCATTGTTGCGCGACACCAACTCGCACTGAGCGAATCGAGAAATGTCGCAGAGAAGTTGTGGCTTAAGGGCCTTTTAGACGTGATACATTTTGTATCAGAAACATTGTTTATATACAAATGTTGCACAACTGTTTCTGTATACGGCAAGCAATCTGTTTAGACGAGAATTCGGTGCGAGGCAACTCTAGTGTCACACAAGCAACTGTATATAGTGTAAATTATTTGCTATTAGCTATATCAAATGATTTTAGGAGAGGAACTTTGAGGGATAACTTCAGTAGGTAGTTTTACTTGGATACAAAATCAAGAAATTAATCATTATTTACAACGCAGATCTCTATGACATTCAAAACTTAAATCGTAACATAATAAACGCGATGCAATAATAAATTGCTAGGACGCCAAAACAAAATTTTATTCTATTCATAGAGCGTTGGCTGTTTTTCATATAATTATGAATTTGCTTGTAAAAGATATATTTACTTATATAAAAAATAACACCGTATGTGGTGTGTAGTGAGATTTGTGTGCGTCTGTAGCAGTGACGCACTCATCTCCTTCTGACAGCCAATAACACACTGAGGACACAGATCATAGAATATAGGAAGATGTTTCACTGCTACGTGGACGCTAGTGGCCAAATAATTATTTAACTCAGAGCGTATCAGCCAATCAGACAGAGGGGTACCGTGACGTCACATAGATACTACAAACGTACAAACAAACGAGTATATGAACATATATGTAACGGTCAGAGCTACATTTTCTTTTACTATCAATAACTTAATAAGGGGAAACTAAAGTAGTAATGTAAATTTTAATTTTCAGGAAAAAAGATTAATCAAAGTTTGATATTTTAACGTATATATATTATAAATAGAAAAAAAGAATCGAGTCAGAACTAAAATATTTCGAGCAAACTGAATAGTGACTTATGTCTCAACGCCGTTGTGCAAGTCTTTAACCACAGATTGTAATCATGTTTTCTGGACAAAAACCATTAGTACCGATCTTTAGATTTCCGTACATAGCCCATTTCTCACTAGTTTAATTTTACGAAAGATAAAATAATTAGTAAATTTATACAGCGCACGTCCGCATGCTAACGATATTGCATCAGAAATAAACCGACGCTCGAAATTCATACTGAACACACGTACAAAACATGTACAAAACAGAAATAATTATATTACTTAAAATAAATAATTTTATTATCAGTTTAATATCATACCTAAATGAATATTTTGATTTTGAATAGCATATTAAGTTCAATATCATTCTCTTTATGTCGTTTTTGAATAATTAAAAATAAGTAATGTATCAATCGAAGGGAACTCCAAGGATACGTCACGGTACGGACGATCCCGGTGCCAAGTGTCGCTAGAAAATTGAAAATACTGCAGTGCGACATCTTCCTATATTCAATGATCTGTGCTGAGGATGTCTGTAAACATTTGTTGCAGCATTGTTGCGCGACACCAACTGGCACTGAGCGAATCGAGAAATGTCGCAGAGAAATTGTGGCTAAAACACCCGGGCAACAGTTCTGAAACAAATTGTCGCGCAACATTGTGAAAATGTTTCACGTCTAAAGGGCCTTTTAGACGTGATACATTTTGTTTCAGCAACATTGTATATATACAAATGTCGCACAATTGTTTCTGTATACGGCAACCAATCTGTTTAGACGAGAATTCGGTTCGAGGCAACTCTAGTGTCGCACAAGCAATTGTATATAGTTCAAATTACTTGCTATTAGCTATATCAAATGATTGAGGAGAGGAACTTTGAGGGATAACTTCAGTAGGTAGTTTTACTTGGATACAAAATAAAGAAATCAATAATTATTTACAAAGCAGATCTTTATGGCATTTAAAACTTAGATCGTAACATAATAAACGCAATACAATAATAAATTGCTAGGACGCCAAAACAATATTTAATCCATTCATAGAGCGTTGGCTGTTTTTCATATAATTATGAATTAGCTTGTAAAATGTATATTTACTTATATAAAAAATGATGCATCTGTATGTGGTGTGTAGCGAGATGTGTGTGCGTCTGTAGCATTGACGCACTCATCCACCTCTGACAGCCAATAACACACTGAGGATGTCTGTAAACATTTGTTTCAGCATTGTTGCGCAACACCAACTGGCACAGAGCGAATCGAGAAATTTCGCAGAGAAATTGTGGCTGAAACACCCGGGCAACAGCTCTGAAACAAATTGTCGCGCAACATTGTGAAAATGTTTCACGTCTAAAAGGCCCTTAAAAGGCCCTTTAGTAATAGCCAAAGAACCCGAGACTTATTTTGCTCTATGGGAAAAGTTTAAATTATTAAAAGGAAAAACAAATAGACATCCACATAGAAACTGGATGAATAATAATTTACAAACCCCAAAAATATATAAAAGGGCAATTTAACAGAAATGTCCGTTGAAGAAATGTCCGTGTATGAAATGTCCATGTATGAAATGTCCGTGAACGAAATGTCCGTGCACGCCCATTTATATACCACCCCAGATAATTCCACTCCTGTATATTCCACTACGGTAAATTTCATCCCAGGTACATTCCACCATGATATATTCCATCCCAGGTATATTTCATTCCGGTATATTCCAACCCGGTATATTCCAGCCCGGTAAATTCCATCCCGGTAAATTATACACCTGTATGTTCCATCCCAGGTCTATTCCACCCAGGAAAATTCCACCCCGGTAAATTCCACCTCAGTATATTCCACCCCGGTAAATTCCACCTCAGTGTATTCCACCCCGGTAAATTCCACCTCAGTATATTCCATCCCCGGTAAATTCCACCTCAGTATATTTCATCCCAGGTAAATTCCACCTCAGTGTATTCCATCCCCGGTAAATTCCACCTCAGTATATTTCATCCCAGGTAAATTCCACCTCAGTATATTCCATCCAAGGTAAATTCCACTCCGGTGACAATGTTCACTCCGGTGACAATAAAAAGTCAAAGATTTTATTTTCAGATTGCCATTTGCTAAATACTTAAGAACAATATTTAGAGGAAGCTCAAGTCAATTGAGTTTATCCTAATAGACAAAAATACAAATTTTCATAATATGGTAGTTATTTGAAAGTCTACGTGTTGCAAAAGTTAATATTAATTCCTTTTAAACAAGAAACTACAGTATATGCTTTCACAACAATGGAGGAAAGGGGTGTGAAAGAGGTGTGAAAGGGGTGTGAAAGAGGTGTGAAAGAGGTGTGAAAGAGGTGTGAAAGAGGTGTGAAAGAGGTGTGAAAGAGGTGTGAAAGGGGTGTGAAAGAGGTGTGAAAGAGGTGTGACAGAGGTGTGAAAGAGGTGTGAAAGAGGTGTGAAAGAGGTGTGAAAGAGGTGTGAAAGAGGTGTGACAGAGGTGTGAAAGAGGTGTGAAAGAGGTGTGAAAGAGGTGTGACAGAGGTGTGAAAGAGGTGTGAAAGGGGTGTGAAAGAGGTGTGACAGAGGTGTGAAAGAGGTGTGAAAGAGGTGTGAAAGAGGTGTGAAAGAGGTGTGACAGAGGTGTGAAAGAGGTGTGAAAGAGGTGTGACAGAGGTGTGAAAGAGGTGTGAAAGAGGTGTGACAGAGGTGTGAAAGAGGTGTGAAAGAGGTGTGACAGAGGTGTGAAAGGGGTGTGAAAGAGGTGTGAAAGAGGTTTGAAAGAGGTGTGACAGAGGTGTGAAATAGGTCGACTTTCAAATTTTGCTTATCAGGTGCTATTTTGGATTCAAGGACAAAAACTTGCGTGGTCAAAATCTCTCAATTTAAAAAAAAACTTAACCCCCTCCCGATCATGAACCTTCTGGTCAAAAAAAAAACCGCTTAAATACTACTGTAAATATAGCTACTGTAAAAAATTATTTTACATCACTTCAACTCGAAGTCAAAACACTAAATTCAAAATACAATACAAATAACAAGAAGTACTATATGGCATAATCTTACAGTTAATATCGCTGTTGTGTCGGCGATAGTGAAGAAAATCAGCTTGTGATTGGAAATCTAAATACCTCAACTGATAAAAAGCGTTCACACAACCTTTCTTTCTGCTGTTCTATCACTTATGCAGTGAAAAATAAACAGCTTGTGATTACCCAACAGAAAATATAATTTTCTAAAATGAAAAAGCAGTTTACTATAGTATAGTATTATATAGAATATAATAATGATTATTATTAACAATAATCAAACCTAACCAGTAATTTGGGGTGGAATATACCGGTCACCGAAAGTTTTAAGCTTTTGAATGTACCTAATTTTAGAACAGAAAAGGATAAATATTATTGTGTATAGTACCAAATTTCTTAACGATTTACCCTCTAAAGAACCTATGTCTGATTTAAATAGTGAAATGTCTATAAGGATTATTATCAAATTTCTAGCGTATTTAATGGAAAGAATCAAACTCAATGGGATGTCCATATCATTATATTATTAAGAGGTTATTTAAACCAAAATTTGAAGCTTCTTTCAGATTTCTAAACAATTTACCTGAAAAAAACTGAAACCCGAAGACCAAAATAAACTTCAACGTTCAGTTTAAATAAGATCTCAATATTACTAGTATACTTTCCCGTTAAAAATAACTGGTCATCATCAGGAACAAGAAATCCTATCTTCTTATCCTTTGACGCGTGTATTCTTTGGTGATGGGAGCATGTCCAGGCTGAGTACGTCCCATCTCTCTATTTCCCCCTACAAAAATATATGTAAAAACACCCAGGTAACACAGAACACCTATATGGTAACTGTGGGAGAAATTCTCCCGAATTGGGCTGTGGAACAAAAAATAATGGAAATAATCGGACCACACGACCACCTTTATTTAGGTCATACTGATATACTGAGTCACGCTGCCAGATGTAGGAGTTACAAAAACACTGAAAAGGACGGTGTGAATCTCACCCTTTTAACCGTTATAGGGTTAATTATTTAATTTATGACTACTTACCGCTATTATCTTAGCGTGAGGGCAAGTTTCGACACGCCAAAAGAAGTGCGTGCAGTGTATGCAACTCAAAAGTTGAACTAAAAAGCGAAAGATTTTTCCACCAAGCGTTTGACTGCATGCCTCTTCCATTAGGAATAGACGCATGCATTATGAAAACTAACATTCAACAGCGCATGTATCCTTTCATACGTACCGTCTTTCATCACCCTGTGCGCTTGTAGAGCGCAAGTTGAACAAGTGTGGACATAGCTTATACAGTCATTGAGTGAGTCCGTCCGTTACGCTTTCAGTAATTAGATAAAGCAAATTCGGTACGCATGAACCACAAACTTAACATCTTATTGTCTTTTATATTTTGTTCCCCTTATTTTCATTGTGTGCCTCAATTTGCATTTTATAACACTAAAAATATGTATGTACTAATTTACTTTGACTAATTTACTTTGACTAATTACTTTTCTGTTTGATATTTTATTTACACTTTTCCCAATTGTTTAGCATATATATTATATTTAATCAGATAATATTACTTTCTTGGTATTTATTGATAGCAATGTGTTACTTTATATTATATGTGTCGGGTTTGAAATTAAATACAAAGGATATTATTTTCCGAAGGAAGTTACTTAACACACATGCTGCTTTTATAAGTCATAATATAGAGTAAAGGAACTATCTAGCAGTGTGAGAATTAGTCATACAGAGTAAAGGAACTATCTAGCAGTGTGAGAATTAGTCATATAGAGTAAAGGAACTATCTAGCAGTGTGAGAATTAGTCATATAGAGTAAAGGAACTATCTAGCAGTGTGAGAATTGGTCATACAGAGTAAAGGAACTATCTAGCAGTGTGAGAATTAGTCATACAGAGTAAAGGAACTATCTAGCAGTGTGAGAATTAGTCATGCAGAGTAAAGGAACTATCTAGCAGTGTGAGAATTAGTCATACAGAGTAAAGGAACTATCTAGCAGTGTGAGAATTAGTCATACAGGGTAAAGGAACTATCTAGCAGTGTGAGAATTAGTCATATAGAGTAAAGGAACTATCTAGCAGTGTGAGAATTAGTCATATAGAGTAAAGGAACTATCTAGAAGTGTGAGAATTAGTCATACAGAGTAAAGGAACTATCTAGCAGTGTGAGAATTAGTCATACAGAGTAAAGGAACTATCTAGCAGTGTGAGAATTAGTCATACAGGGTAAAGGAACTATCCAGCAGTGTGAGAATTAGTCATACAGGGTAAAGGAACTATCTAGCAGTGTGAGAATTAGTCATATAGGGTAAAGGAACTATCTAGCAGTGTGAGAATTAGTCATACAGGGTAAAGGAACTATCTAGCAGTGTGAGAATTAGTAACTAATAAATATTATAATTGTGTTCAATAGAATTAGTTACTGTATCACCTGTCAACTTCTTACTTTCCTATTTAATTTTAATTTCAATTGTAATTAAGGTGTTAAATTCACCTGTATTTTTAATTTATGTATTCCCAGGTAAATTTTCCACAGGTGTAAACTTTAATGGAAATTAATAAATAAAAAGATAAAGAATATAAATTGTTAATTATTCTCAATCAGCTTAGTTTTTTCTTTCTCTCACACTAATTACTTCATTCTTTGCAGATTCAGGAGTATTAATTTGGATAATTGTCACCTGACAGACACTGACGCCAATGAACTGCTGAAGAAGTTAGAGGAAGAGAAAATAATAACAAAATGGGGAGAAAGAACTGAAGTGAAGGAGGGGTGGAGGTGAGTGAGTGTGAGGCTGGTGAGTGAGTGTGAGGCTGGTGAGTGAGTGTGAGGCTGGTGAGTGAGTGTGAGGCTGGTGAGTGAGTGTGAGGTTGGTGAGTGAGCGTGAGGCTGGTGAGTGAGTGTGAGGCTGGTGAATGAGTGTGAGGCTGGTGAGTGAGTATGAGGCTGGTGAGTAAGTGTGAAGCTGGTGAGTGAGTGTGAGGCTGGTGAGTGAGTGTGAGGCTGGTGAGTGAGTGTGAGGCTGGTGAGTGAGTGTGAAGCTGGTGGGTGAGTGTGAGGCTGGTGAGTGAGTGTGAGTCTATACGTGAGTGTGAGTCTGGTGAGTGAATGTGAGGCTGGTGAGTGAGTGTGAGGCTGGTGAGTGACTGTGAGGCTGGTGAGTGATTGTGAGGCTGGTGAGTGAGTGTGAGGCTGGTGAGTGAGTGTGAGGCTGGTGAGTGAGTGTGAGGCTATGATTGAATGTGAGGCTGGTGAGTGAGTGTGAGGCTGGTGAGTGAGTGTGAGGCTGGTGAGTGAGTGTGAGGCTGGTGAGTGAGCGTGAGGCTGGTGAGTGAGTGTGAGGCTGGTGAGTGAGTGTGAGGCTGGTGAGTGAGTGTGAGGCTGGTGAGTGAGTGTGAGGCTGGTGAGTGAGTGTGAGGCTGGTGAGTGAGTGTGAGGCTGGTGAGTGAGTGTGAGGCCGTAGAGTGAGTGTGAGGCTGGTGAGTGAGTGTGAGGCTGTGAGTGAGTGTGAGGCTGGTGAGTGAATGTGAGGCTGGTGAGTGAGTGTGAGGCTAGTGAGTGAGTGTGAGGCTGGTGAGTGAGTGTGAGGATGAAGAGTGAGTATGAGGATGAAGAGTGAGTGTGAGGCTGGTGAGTGAGTGTGAGGCTGGTGAGTGAGTGTGTGGCTGGTGAGTGAGTGTGATGCTGGTGAGTGAGTGTGAGGCTGGTGAGTGAGTGTGAGGATGGTGAGTGAGTGTGAGGATGGTGAGTGAATGTGAGGCTGGTGAGTGAGTGTGAGGCTGGTGAGTGAGTGTGAGGCTGGTGAGTGAGTGTGAGGCTGGTGAGTGAGTGTGAGGTTGGTGAGAGAGTGTGAGGCTGGTGAGTGAGTGTAAATTGACTAAAATAATGTAGGTAAAATGTACCTATTAACCCTTCACTGCGGGGTGTGCCATATATGGCACATAAGAGATATTATGGCTTGTGGTGAAATAATTTGCAGTAACACTGAACAATTTAAGATAAAATGAGAAATAAATAATAAAGATGATATAATAAGAGAAATTAAAAAGATTATTGAAATAAGAAGCAGATTTTATCGTTACGAGTGACTTGTAAAAGATATAAATTATTTTAAATCAAATTAATATTACGTAAAAAGTTCTACATGAGAAGTCGCTACTAAATGAAAATAACAAAAACTGAAAGTTAAAAAGTTGTATTGTATTCAACAAATCAGTAAGTAAATGTTACTTAGCTGTCCCATCTCACTTTTATTTACTTACATGTTAACCCAGTAAATGTTAGTTAGCTGTCTCATCTCACTTTTATTCACTTACATGTTAACCCAATAAATGTTACTCAGCTGTCCATCTCACTTTTATTTACTTACAAGTTAACCCAATAAATGTTACTTAACTGTCTCATCTCACTTTTATTTACTTATATGTTAACCCAATAAATGTTACTTAGCTGTCCCATCTCACTTTTATTCACTTACATGTTAACCCAATAAATGTTACTTAGCTGTCTCATCTCACTTTTATTTACTTACATGTTAACCCAATAAATGTTTTTTAGCTGTCTCATCTCACTTTTATTTACTTACATGTTAACCCAATAAATGTTACTTAGCTGTCTCATCTCACTTTTATTTACTTACAGGGTGAATAAAGACAAATCGAGAGACTTGAGACTCTATTTGGTGAGTGAATAAAATTAGCAAACATTTCTCTAGTGTTCATTTTAACTGCAATTCTCACAATTTGGTGTGTAGCTGCATCAATTAACTCATTGAAAATATATTTTGTGAATATACACTTTATATTAGTAAAATAATTCTTCTTCACGCACAGCGAGAAGCTGCACAGCAAGATGCTGCAAAACAAGAAGCTGCAAAGCGAGAAGCCGCACAGCGAAAAGCTTCAAAGCGAGAAGCTGTACAGCGAAAAGCTGCACAGGGAGAAGTTGCAAAGCGAGAAGCTGCACAGCTAGAAGCTGCACAGCTAGAAGCTGCAAAGCGAGAAACTGCACAGAGAGAAGCTGCAAAACGAGAAGCTGAACAGCGAGAAGCTGTACAGCGAGAAGCTGTACAGCGAGAAGCTGCAAAAAGAAGTACGAAGTCTGTGGGTAAATTCTTCAGGAATTTCTTCAAAAAATTCTAATTCTGTTGGTATAATTTTCTAAAACTAAATTATACATTCAATTATAATTAGATTTTAGTAATTAGCATTTAGTCACTGTTAGATTTCAGTAATTAGCATTTAGGCACTGTTAGATTTTAGTAATTAGCATTTAGTCACTGTTAGATTTTAGTAATTAGCATTTAGACTCTGTTAGATTTTAGTAATTAGCATTTAGTCGATGTTAGATTTTATTATTTAGCATTTAGTCACTGATAGATTTTAGCAATTAGTAGTTAGTCACTGTTGGATTTTAGTAATTAGCATTTAGTCACTGTTAGATTTTAGTAATTAGCATTTGGTCACTGTTAGATTTTAGTAATTAGCATTTAGTCACTGTTAGATTTTATTAATTAGCATTTAGTCACTGTTAGATTTTAGTAATTAGCATTTAGTCAGTGTTAGATTTTAGTAATTAGCATTCAGTCACTGTTAGATTTTAGTAATTAGCATTTATTCACTGTTAGATTTTAGTAATTAGCATTTATTCACTGTTAGATTTTAGTAATTAGCATTTAGTCATGTTAAATAGATTGATTAGATTCAAAATGATTTATTTTATAACTCTAAATATTGGGAATATATTTTGATTCACTAATTTTAGTCTAAAATTAGTCAGCATTCTGTTTATCAGCATGATTTCAGTTATAACTAGGTAATATTTTCAGCATTCTATCTATCAGCATGACTTCAGTTATAACTGGGTAATATTTTCAGCATTCTGTCTATCAGCATGACTTCAGTTATAACTAGGTAATATTTTCAGCATTCTGTCTATCAGCATGATTTCAGTTATAACTAGGTAATATTTTCAGCATTCTGTCTATCAGCATGATTTCAGTTATAACTAGGTAATATTTTCAGCATTCTGTCTATCAGCATGACTTCAGTTATAACTAGGTAATATTTTCAGCATTCTGTCTATCAGCATGACTTCAGTTATAACTAGGTAATATTTTCAGCATTCTGTCTATCAGCATGATTTCAGTTATAACTAGGTAATATTTTCAGCATTCTGTCTATCAGCATGACTTCAGTTATAACTAGGTAATATTTTCAGCATTCTGTCTATCAGCATGACTTCAGTTATAACTAGGTAATATTTTCAGCATTCTGTCTATCAGCATGATTTCAGTTATAACTAGGTAATATTTTCAGCATTCTGTCTATCAGCATGATTTCAGTTATAACTAGGTAATATTTTCAGCATTCTGTCTATCAGCATGACTTCAGTTATAACTAGGTAATATTTTCAGCATTCTGTCTATCAGCATGACTTCTGTTATAACTAGGTAATATTTTCAGCATTCTGTCTATCAGCATGATTTCAGTTATAACTAGGTAATATTTTCAGCATTCTGTCTATCAGCATGACTTCAGTTATAACTAGGTAATATTTTCAGCATTCTGTCTATCAGCATGACTTCAGTTATAACTAGGTAATATTTTCAGCATTCTGTCTATCAGCATGACTTCAGTTATAACTAGGTAATATTTTCAGCATTCTGTCTATCAGCATGACTTCAGTTATAACTAGGTAATATTTTCAGCATTCTGTCTATCAGCATGACTTCAGTTTGTTTTTTCTTGTGGTTATTTTGTCTCTGTTTAACGTCAGTGCACTGAGTGTTACTTTTCTTTGGACATTTTTTCCTGTGTGGCACATTTTAGGTGTTTGATTTATTAACTAATTTGTTGGGTGTTATTCTTAGTAAATAAAAATTAAATTGGACTGGTGGTTAATTTGAAGTTTTTCTGTAAATCGATCACTATCATTCAAAGAGTATCGAATTATTTAATTAAGTCGGTATATATGCATAAATAATACGTACTTGCATTTAATTATATATCTAAAATATATATGCAAGTGTTTTATTATAAAAAAAATTCAACTACATATATATATTATAGTTGAATGTATTCTATAATATATCCCATTCTGTAGCTTGATACTAGCTTTACAGAATTTTTCTATTACTACTTTATTATATACAGTTTTCTTTTATTTATTTTGTTAATTTGTATATATTATGAAGATCAATATAGAGTTAGTGATATGTGATTCTCATTCATTCACTAATTGAAGAAATTCGCCGATAAATATTATTTATATATATTTCACCATATCTATTTTATCGTGATAAATAGTTCACATACCTACAAATTTACAATAGAATTTACTATAGTTAGTATAGTTCTTCAATTTCAATCATTGTTGGAGAATACACAATGGAACGTAGTCGACACAAATCAAATTATTATTGAAACTAACATCTGAGCCTATTTACCATTTGATTCATCATCTGAGCTAAATTAAATGACTTCAGTATTAGGTAGGGTCGGGAGGGGCGAATCTCGCGCAGCAGCACACGGGGCGAATCTTGCGCACCACATGTTAAAAGGGCTATGAGCGTGCTAGCCCAATAACAAAAATAGTCATAGACTGGCTCAAAAATGTATAGTAACACTGTATAAAATTGAAACAGCTTACAAGCATTTATCCATAGTTGAAATAAATCACATTTAAGACCATATGAAAAGTACCTAGTCGAAAATTCATTTTACCGAATTATCCTAAAAAATAGATTTGTCATGAAAAAATTTCTATCCAAGATAATGACCTGAAGTTATTAGTGCATGATGATCACTCACTTAAGTTGCCTCAGGTAAAATTACAAGGTTCTAGACTTTCTAATTTTTTAGTTAGTGAAGTTTTTTCGTGCGCAACTATTCGCCCCACCATATTTTGAATAGCGGGGCGGATATTGCGCACTATAGAAATTTATTTTTAGGCCATGAAACAGTTTTTAATGTCTAATATTACTCTCTATATATCTGTATTTCTTCACTTTCAACTAAAAACATACACATTCCACATGTATTTCAGATAATAGGAAATATGAAATTATAAATCAGGGTGAATTTAAAGTCATTAATTAGTCTTTTATGTGAAATTTATAGTTAAACATATCAAACATCACTATACATGTTTATCATTTGCTTTTTTATTAAGTATAGTTATATACACTTATTATTCGGTTCTTTTTAATAAAATCGAAAATATCAGGTCTAAAATAACAGGGTTAAACCATCGTACAGGGAAACTCAACTCTGATATCATTATGCTTTTAAAAGTTGCAAATCGACATTGCACCATCTTGTCCATAGTAGCTTCGTTGACCTTGTCACTTCTGAGGATTGTCCTAGAAGTGTAGAAGTGGGAGTACTTGTTCGAATAAAGAAAATGGCTAAGAATGTTTGTGCAATGTTGAAGACTCGAAGAAATACTTGAAAAAAATATATATATAGCTTAATACATGAATGTGATACAGACTTTAATTAGAACCATCATCACGAAGGATCTTCAGTTGTCTTCCTACAAAATGAGAGAACACTAAGTCCTCACACTTCTTAAAAGGCGAAAGAGACTTGAGAGAACAAAGGTCCTTCTCAGAGAGCTTAGAGCGGACACGACAAGGTATGAAATAGATTTTTTTAACGAGAAACTTTTCATTATTGAAGCCAATCCTATTCAATATTCATGATCTGAAGACATCCCCTATCTCGAAAACTTGGGAGTCTTCTCTGATTTTCGTGGAGAACGGCCTAAGATCAAACCTCTTTAACAATATTGTGGTTCCAGCTATTGGATTGATGAAAAAAAAACACTTCAAAAAACAATCATTTATCTTCCAACAAGATGGTGAACTTTTTTACTACTTAAACAAGACACATGAGTGGTGCTCAAGTCAATTGCCAAGATTCTGTTGCAAAGAAATTTGGCGTCTTCAACGCCATATTTCAACCCAATAGATTTCTGAATGAAATCTATTGAAACAGCATTGTGGCCTAAAAGGCCGTACCTTGTTTGAGGACGAGAAGCCACACGGGTAAATCATAGTGTGGACGTTCTGTGGTCACTGGGGCACCTGTGAATAACCACAATAATCCACTTCTGTGAATAACTATTGACAATGAAACTGATGATTTCATAGAAAAGGACGTAGCAGAGATCTTCTGGCGCAGAACCTGAACCGTTGGTCTTTGAAAAATACCAAAGGAATTAGGTGGGTCAACCTACTTTCTTGTAGACAGTCCAAAGAACTCTTCCTCTTTGAAAGAGAATGTCAAAAGTGATTGTTAATAACCCGATTGAAACTTCTTCTTCTATCCTGGGAACATTTGGTCCTAAAACAATAATACCTTTGGTCCTAAAACAGTAAAACAATAATACTTGCCGACGATCTGGTCTTCGCCCATAAACGTGACCTCATAATATTGTTGTGGAATGTTCTACCTATTACAAGACTAGGGACACAACTCTGGATGAAATTTTTCTACCTTTATAGTATCATTATACTCTCAAATTCTGATACATTTTAACCTTCCTTGAAAGAATTCAACGACTAGATCTAGGGGATTCAGTACATATGGACCCTCTCTTGGCCTGGGTATCTCCCCGACCTTTCAATGGCAAGTGAATATTCCACGTAACCTAATAGATGTACGAAAACCCCAATTGCTTCTATATTCTTATTATCGTAATTTCAGAGACATAAAGTGAAAAGATCTAAGTGTAACAGTATTTTGAATAACGTTTTAGATATGTATGCTAAATTGGTTATATATGCTATCTTTTACATCTAAAAAGAATTATTACTTTCATAGATTGCGTAAGGTTATCTTTTGGGCGACATATTTTTGTTCGTCATCTTGTTGCTCACATAACTCAAAAAGTCTTCGATCAAATTACTTTGAATTTGGTAAGACGATCGATTGACTAATCTCAAGGAACCATCTGGTAAAATTTTGGGAGCTATCCGGTCAAAGCTCAAGGTCATTCATAACTCAATAATTCAAAAAGTTTTCGATCAATTTGTCTGAAATTTGATGGAACGATTGGTCAATATCTAGGAACGGTTTGGTAAGTTTTAGAAAGCGGTCAGGTTAAAGGTCAAGGTGATTTATAACGCATAATGTATTCAATCAAATTAACTGAAATTTGGTCGACGGTTGGTAATTATCCAGGCAGGAACCAATTTATTAGATTTTGGGAGCAATCAGGTAAAAATAAAGGTCAAGGTCATTTACAACCCAAAAGAATTCAACCAAATTGTCTGAAATTGGGCGGAACGATGTTTCAATATTCAGGAATCATTTGTTTATATTTTGGGAGTGACCAGGTTAAAGGTCAAGGTCATTTATAAGCGGTGGCAAAAGTATGCGCTCTATGAGTGCCCGTCATCTTGTTTTTTTTTTATATTTATAGTTACATAATAAGCAAATATAACAGTGTCATACTTCAGATAAACTAATATTACAAGCATAAATTAATCCTGAATAGAAAGCAACATTCATGACGTCACACCTACAATCATTTGATTGTTTATGCTTTTAAACACATTAGAACTAATTTTATAGTAAGTATCTAGACACTCAATACTGCTATTTTTCACTATGGAATGGAATTAATGGGTGCGCAGATATTCGCCCCTCTCACGCGCAAGAATCGCCCCATCGAGGACAATTTCAATTGCGCACTATTAACAATAGAAGGATTGTTAATACGCTGAACTTGTATCTTTACTTAATCTTTCAATTTCTATAATTTGATAATCATTTAATCAGACATAATCTTTTTAATCTTGTACACTGTTCATTAGAAGGAAATGCTATTTAAATTTATGGTCATGTTATTCTCGCTAGGAGCTCGAATATAATTATAAACGAATAGCTTTGATGTAAGCCGCTAATATAACTTGTAACTTCAGAACATAACTTTATAACTTGTAACCCAGAGCTATAACTTGTAATTCAGAATATAAGTTTATAATTTGTACTAAGTTATATAACTTCATGAACTTTGTAAATCAGTTATACAACTTAGAATATTGAGTTCTTTTTCTATAGATAGAATTGAAATTAATACTTAATTAATTTAAAAGGAATTAAGTAAGTATTTCAATTATTCTAATTGAAATACTTAATTAATAGTTAGGAACTTGTAACATTTATGATCATGTATTAGGTTAAACAGGACTCTGAAATAGTATGCTTAAATTTGGATGTTTATTAGCAAATCAGGTTTCACTAAAATGAACTATTAGTAAATCTGATCGATCTATATTTTAATCGTATAGAAAGCCATTACCACTAGCGTGTTAAATTTGAATAATGCATTGTGTGTTATTTCTATCTGCAGTGAGTAGAAAAACATCTTTGAAAAGTACTATCAGTACCTTAAAAGAAGTTTATTCACTCACTGGAAGGTTGGATTCTCCAGTTCACCCTTTAAATACCATTGGCACCTAACTAAAGTGTTCTTAGTTCGCGATGGTCTCTTGAAGACTGGTTGGTCGGACCAAGTCTGGTCGGACATGTCCATCCACGGGTTTCGTGAGTTGGCAACTCAAACCCTTGTTTATTTTAAACCCTTAAGTTTACTCAACCGCTAGTTTATTTAAAACTTGTGTTGTGTTATTTGAAGACTTGTGCGTAAGTCTTAGAACTCTGTACTATTCGAACTTTAATGTAAGTACACCCATTTAAAACTTCCTTGTGTTTAATTTACTTCCTAAAAACTTTTACCGTTTAGTCATTTGTCAGTTTAATAGAATTCAATCAATTACCTCCAAGTCTCTTCAAGTTAAGATAATACAAATAATTGTTAAAGAACCCGGAGACTTTATTTGCTCTATGGGATAAGTTTATTAACAAGCCTCATCTACTTAGAAAATAGGTGATAATCTACTATCAATCCCATAGGAAAAGGGCAATTTAATATTGGCATCTTCAAACGGTCTTGAAGAAAAGAGGGTGGAAAAAAGAGGTTATAATCTATTAACGAAAAGAACTGACTTAATAGGTTTAAAGATTTTTAGAGAAGTAAAAGGAAAGTTGGAAAGACAGTGTCAGTGATAAAGAGGGTACAAAACCAGAACTATGAAACCCTAGTGTTATACAGTGTTAATCACTAGGAGAGCATTGAATGAAATGTGAGTGAACTAGCCAATCACACTCCTTCCGATAAAAGGACATTACGCGAGCAACTCTACAATGCCGATGGGAGAACACACTCTTCCATCACATATGGGAGAACACACCCTTTCAACTCACATACGGAAGTCCTGCAGCACTTCATAAAAAAGGAAGGAAGAGAGGGAAGGAAAAGCAACAGAAAAGATTCACATGACATGTGAAAGGATACTTTTCAAGTTAACAGCAGTTACAAGGTACTAACAGCGACAAAGTACTAACAGCGACAAAAATACATCGCGACAGAAACTCACTTTTACCTGGCGGTAATCACCCAAGGGATTACGAAGGAAAGGCAGTAAGAAGAGGACAAGAAACAGCGCAAGTAGAAAAAAGGAGAGCTACGAGGCAATACTTCATGAAATCTACAATCTAAACGGGAGAACAGAAGAAATTGAATGACTCCAGAAAAAAGGAGAGCTATGAGGCGACCCTACATGAGATTTATAATCTACACTACCATCTGGTAAACAGGCAGCTAAACAACGAGAGGCAAATTAGGTGGTGCTATTTAACTAATTAACCTAAAGTTAATATATTGTAATGAATTTTGTGTCTGGAATATAATAATGTCTACTTATATTTTTGTATTGTGAATTTTAATATTGTCTTCATTAATCTTTACTAATTATTAATCTTTACAGTGTATATTGAAAGGTCTTGTTAGATAAGGTAGTATGTAATAAAGAATGGCTTTACCAAAATACGACACAAATAGTTACAACCTGCCGCAAAGGTTCCTAGTAATATAAAGTGTAGTTATGACACTACATTCCTGGGGGAATGATAGATTTATATCATAGTCTCAAATAGTGGAGTAAAAAGTAGTGTCAAAGACCAGTAGCCTCAAATAGCGCAGTTAGTAAAAAGTAAGATGATATGACAATTTTAGTCAATGTGTATCATTTAAGGGTAATAAACTTTTAACAGATATAATTGAATCTGGGAATATATTAATTGCATAGAATATTTTAGATGTGTCGGGATAGTGAAAACTATTTACATTTTGATAGGCTAAAAATACCATGTATTTCAGTACTCTTATAATCATCTGACTGAGAACGACATTTAAATCTAATTTATTTTGCATAATTATTCTATAAGTAAAATCATTGAAAACTAATGCAACGTATGTTTCAGAAAGTGAAAGTTGTATAAATGCGCGAAGATTGCAAATGCTCGTGGAAAGCACGTTATATAACAAAATAACTGTTGATGGCCTATAAAAGGCGAAGTATAATTATAATAAATAATTATAAAAGAATTCCGAAAATCGTATATAAGAATTTTGAAGAAGCTTAGAGAGAAAGTTCAAATGATGAGAACGAACTTAAAATACTATTTTGAAAGTATGAATTTTTAAAGTATTAAGTAAAAAACATTAGAAAAATGTTCAAATGAGCTAATATAGTTGCAAATATAATACTAGTAACCTGCATACTCATAAATAGAGATACAGATGGAATATGTAACTGTATATTCACCGATAAGGAGAATAAAAATATTCCAAGTTGATGATATTAAATGGGTCTTATAACCTGTGAATTTGTCATGTAAATAACCAAAGGTGAACTTGGTAAAGTAACGATATACCTATTTTATATTAACGAGGTAATTTTCCATATTTTTAGTACTGGAATGGAAGTAATTAACCCATTCTCGTATTTCATTAATTTTGCATATTTTAATGAAATGATATTTATTGTTTGTGGCTTAAAAAGCAATAACGTCGATAAAAATCTTTGGAAATTATAAATTACGCTGTTTTATTTAGTAGGTAATATCAAGAGAAAGTGATATCGAGAGAAGTTGATATCATAAGAAACGGTTATATCATATAGAAATATACCGAAAGTACAGTCACGGATGTGAATATCTGACTATAGGGTCAAAACATCCTTTGAGTCAATAAAAGTAAAATGAGTTGTCATATTATAAAATATAGACGAGGTTTCAGGTAAAACCGTAAATACCTAAGATACAACATTGAGTTGTGATATTATAAAATACAAGGAAGGTTTCAGGTGAACCGGAAATACCTAAGATGTGCATGTATTGTACATATATGACGAAATCATACCTAATTTTCAGGGATAAAGTCATTAGATAATTATAATGTAAATTTATATTTATAAAAATAAACAAGGTTTCAGGTAAACCGGAAATACCTATGATATGCACGTAACGTACATATATAACGAATCATACCTAATTTTCAGGGATGAAGTCAGTTGATAATTATGATGTATTCCTATTCAAATAGTAATAATCGCAGTGTTTGAAAAAAGAACCTGTCAATCGTTTCAGTGATTTAAGACAATCAAGTCAGATAATGATTTAACGTAAATATGATGAAACGTAAATATTAAACTCAGAGGTATGACTCAGTATAAAAAGAGTGAAACATTTTAAAGGATTGACAAGGAATGATATAGATATATATATATATATATATCTTGAATATTTAAATGACTAGTTTGATATTAATATTGTATATTAAAGGTCCTCTCCAGGCTCCGGGAAAAAAATGAGTTTATTACATAATATTATAGAACTAAGGTCTACGATCATTATTTCGCAAACTGCATACAATTCGGTTTAGTATATATTATATTATTTGCTTTTAAAGTTTTTTAATACTCTGTGAGCAACAATCGAGTGAATCTCCAACCTGACGCTGAGAAAGAAGATTGTACACTCTTTGTTTTGATTTCAAATTTAGATTTTTGAACAAACAATGCGTTTTTGACCTTCTTTTAAGATATTAATTGTTTCTAAAAATATATAAACGCTTCTATAATAAGTTCATCCAAATTTAAACCTTTAAACGAATAATAAATAGATTTATTAAACCAAATACCTAGTTGACAATCAAAACAAATGGTGT
Source organism: Caprella mutica (assembly GCA_947561585.1). Taxonomy (NCBI): domain Eukaryota; kingdom Metazoa; phylum Arthropoda; class Malacostraca; order Amphipoda; family Caprellidae; genus Caprella; species Caprella mutica. The sequence continues at coordinate 26,752 of CANNZV010003005.1, forward strand.
ACATTCTTCTTCTTCAGACTGAAAATTAGAAAGTCGGAAGTAAAGTAGGTTTTGTAGAATTTGGATTATAAAAATCTTTAAAAGCATATAAAATTAAAAATATGCTATCAAATTTGATGGGGTTTGCAGTAAAATGATAAGAAACATTAGCCTCGTTGATTTAAGCAATAAAAAAATTTGCTTGGTGGGGACCTTTAAATATTTTGAAGAGATTTAAAGTTACCTAGAGGTTAATACTACTTAACCATAGTTAATGTAATATCGGATAATATGTGGTAACTAGAGGGGAAAAGTAGGTTTGATACTAAATAATCAATATGTGATCTGGTTTCAAACTATATTCCTGTAATAATTAAAAGTAAGAAATAATTGATTTGATTAAAGGTTATTGTTTAACGTAATTAAATAATTATATGCTTTAACGTAAAATCTCCAGTAACTCAATAATGAACGAAACAACGATATAAGAAAGATTCAATGCAGTTTACGTATATTGAGTATAAATAATTATCCGTTAAATAAGAAGTTGTTGTAATTATTCCAGTGACGAATAATAACTTAAAATAATCACATAGGTGATTAGTTCATATGAAAGAAATAATCGTATAAAAAACGATGTGAATTCAGACAATTGTATTTGTCAGACGATAATTCTGAGAAAGAAAATACTATAAGAGCAAAGATTTGCTGAATTTTATAATTAAATTATAAGACTTGATTTGAATAGTGAATTAAATGCAAACAATCGAATATAACTGTATAAGAGATAAAACAATTATCTTAAGACTATTTTTCTATTAATAAAGTATAAAATATAGCAAACGTTATATATATATTAATATAACTTAACGTAAAAATAACTTAACGTAAAAATATAACGCAACTTGATTTTATAATAGTTGACTAGTAAAAAGTCAAGACTAAACGTAATCTTGAAGGAAGCGATGTAAATTCTCAAGTGGGAAGTTATTGTTAACAAAGCTATTAAAATTAGTCACGCAGTCAGGTAGTACAGTCAGTAACACTATAGTTGACGATAGCCAGGATATGATATGAATTAAATAATGAGTATTAAATGGAAAATAAAAGATCTAGGAATTAATGTGATTATTCCAGTAGGTTACTCAGAAATAATAATTAATTATTTAATTAATTATTTGATAAAATAAATGAGTTTGAAAGAGAGCTCTTGATGATTTCTTTTAATGATAACTGTAATGTTTGATAAATAAATGAGTTACAGGTTCTTCGTCGAAATAAAATCATGGAATTAATGTCATGAAATAAGTGTAATATCATAATTTAATAATATGATAAATTTGAGGAGCTGAAGTAATATAAGTTATTACTTGTGTGGGAATAAGAACCTGTAAGAACAATGTATGAATAAGAATTAGTAATTACTTATAATTAAATGACATGCAGTAAATCAATCTACTGTTCTCTATGAACTATATTGTAATACAATCCAAGATGTAGCAGGAACTAATATTTGAAACACCATAACAAATGGAGAGTTTAACGAATGATTTGAATGATAACAAGATACGAAGCAAATATTTCAATTAATATTATTTCACATTTAATTTGAATTCTTTTATTTATAATAGAAGTGTAATATTTTATGTTGAATTTTTGATTTTCAAGATGATAAATAAAAATGTTTGAATGTGTTAATTAAAATAAAGATACTGAATTCTTGATGTATAAATTTAGGAATGAATTCTAAATAAATAGTCGAATATTATTGAATGTATAATGAATAATGAAAACATGCAATATAATATTCATGTACTTAAATCCTAATGTTTATGTACAATGATATATAAAATAATTGCTGAAAAATATAGTTCGTTAAAACTTTTATATATGATAATATATAATATATAACCATTCTGTTATGAAGGAAATGTTTGAATCAATCTTAAAGGGAACATTCTAATTATTCCTCTCAGAATGAAAAATAAAATAGACCCTAAAGAATTTCCAAACATAAGTTAGGCGAACATTCTATTTATTCCTCTCAGAACGAAGAATAAAATTAGACCCCAAAAAGATTACAATAATGAATTGAAGTGTAATTAAGTGTGATTATACATGAAATTGTGAGATAAATATATCAGAAGGATATGAGTCAAGATGTATAATTAATTATATGTTGATATTTGAAAAAAGGGATATTCCTAATGCATAAAGAATATTCATTCTAAACTGTATGGTAAATATTACTAAGAGAAAACAGTAATTGCAGGTTCAAAGGTCAACCAGAGTACAGTAAATACCCTGAAAAGAAAATCTTCTTCTAAAGAAAAATTTCAAGGGGGAACCGTAATATTTCCAGATTTATAAAAGAATGAATGTAGTTGATTTTACATGAGTATAAAAAGGATTAAAATGAAATCGTAAATAATAAAAGTGATCGAATAGAACGGATTTATTTCATAAAAATAAATGTAACGAGAATTGTAAAATACGTTCATGTTACGTATATGAATTTATTAATTAAACTCAGTATAGCAGTTTAAATGTAATTAAAAAGTTTGAGTTTAAAAGGGACAGTTAAATAATTTAATAAATAATGTATGGATTCAAATAAAGAAAACGTTTGAAAAGTTTAATGATACTGAAATAAGAGTAAAAGACTCTTTAATGATAAATGGGAATTACGAAAATATTTTTGAGTATTGAGTTTAATGATAACAAGAATCTTGATGATATTTAAATTATAACTTGAAAAAAGTAAATGAATACATTAAACTTGAGTTAAAACAAATGAAAAAATTAATGAGATTTAATTCTGTACGAGAATTTATGATTATAAAAGGTCTCTTCAAGTAAGATAATACAAATAATTGTTAAAGAACCCGGAGACTTAATTTGCTCTATGGGATAAGTTTATTAACAAGCCTCATCTACTTAGAAAATAGGTGATAATTTACTATCAATCCCATAGGAAAAGGGCAATTTAATACGCACTACTTTCGTCAATAACTCAGAATACCAATGCTAATTTCTATTCCTTTGGATGGTGTATAGATGGCCTTATTGCGGTTCTTCATGTCAAATATTATTCGTCTATCTGCAAAAACTAAGTTGCAAAACCCAAAAGTTTTTAGTGCGCAAGATTCGCCCCTCCCGACCCTATATATATATTCATATATAAATAGATAATTTGTAAACAAAATGGGTTAATTCACAAATAAATATGAAATAGGAGAGACAAACAGATTTTATTTTTGGCAAAACTAAAACAAAGGAAACAATCTACAAATCAAAAAATATAAGTAGTCTATTCCACAATGTAATAAATGAGGGGCCCCTATAATATATCAATCGAGAAAGTAAAATAAAGTGGGTGAATTATAGTTCAGTTGAAAACCATTTAATTAATTCCAGTTATATCCAAATAAATGTCTAGTCCTGTTTACTATGGTGATTGTACAGAACAAAATAGGGTTTCCACAGAATAGGTCTTCTTTGGGCAATAGATATGGGAGACAACACACTTTCCCTCAGAATGCCAAGTGGTTATCAAAATTGTCGGTGGAATTGTATAAGATTCAGGAGAGACTTTCATTAGCACCGATCAAGACTTTAACGATTTTGTGACCCAGTTCAAGATTTGAAGCCTGTGAAAAAAAAAACAGAAAATATGCCAACTACAAAATATAACAATAATAGTATGTTTTTAAAAAGATTTATCACAAAAAATATAAGTATATCAGAAAAATCAATGCTGAGCTTACCTTTTATATAAAAGCAAAAAGCAAAACAAAGGTATTAAAATGATACTCCGGTACCATAAATATTTCGGGAGAAAGGTACTCGGGTGACAAGTCACCGGTAGAAAAGAGTTCATGTGAGCACAAAATGTCCGTGGCTCAATAATAATAAATCAAATTGGTTCACAAAATTAGGTAAATTAATTCGTGAGATTTAAGTGACTCATTGCACAAAAAGTGTAGGACTACTTTGTTCATGAGATTTACTCTACTCAATTCAGAAAGATACAAGAAAAGACTTTGTTCATGAGATTTACTCTACTCAATTCAGAAAGATACAAGAAAAGACTTTGTTCATGAAATTTACTCTACTCAATTCAGAAAGATACAAGAAAAGACTTTGTTCATGAAATTTACTCTACTCAATTCAGAAAGATACAAGAAAAGACTTTGTTCATGAAATTTACTCTACTCAATTCAGAAAGATACAAGAAAAGACTTTGTTCATGAAATTTACTCTACTCAATTCAGAAAGATACAAGAAAAGACTTTGTTCATGAAATTTACTCTACTCAATTCAGAAAGATACAAGAAAAGACTTTGTTCATGAAATTTACTCTACTCAATTCAGAAAGATACAAGAAAAGACTTTGTTCATGAAATTTACTCTACTCAATTCAGAAAGATACAAGAAAAGACTTTGTTCATGAAATTTACTCTACTCAATTCAGAAAGATACAAGAAAAGACTTTGTTCATGAAATTTACTCTACTCAATTCAGAAAGATACAAGAAAAGACTTTGTTCATGAAATTTACTCTACTCAATTCAGAAAGATACAAGAAAAGACTTTGTTCATGAAATTTACTCTACTCAATTCAGAAAGATACAAGAAAAGACTTCGTTCGTGAGATTTACGAAACTCTGCAAGGAGGTACCTACAAGTTAAATCATTATAACCACAAATCTAGTCAACATAGAGACTTCCAAGATTAAACAGACTTCAAAGATTAAACAGACTTCAAAGATTAAACAGACTTCAAAGATTAAACAGACTTCAAAGATTAAACAGACTTCAAAGATTAAACAAACTTCAAAGATTAAACAAACTTCAAAGATTAAACAAACTTCAAAGATTAAACAAACTTCAAAGATTAAACAAACTTCAAAGATTAAACAAACTTCAAAGATTAAACAAACTTCAAAGATTAAACAAACTTCAAAGATTAAACAAACTTCAAAGATTAAACAAACTTCAAAGATTAAACAAACTTCAAAGATTAAACAAACTTCAAAGATTAAACAAACTTCAAAGATTAAACAAACTTCAAAGATTAAACAAACTTCAAAGATTAAACAAACTTCAAAGATTAAACAAACTTCAAAGATTAAACAAACTTCAAAGATTAAACAAACTTCAAAGATTAAACAAACTTCAAAGATTAAACAAACTTCAAAGATTAAACAAACTTCAAAGATTAAACAAACTTCAAAGATTAAACAAACTTCAAAGATTAAACAAACTTCAAAGATTAAACAAACTTCAAAGATTAAACAAACTTCAAAGATTAAACAAACTTCAAAGATTAAACAAACTTCAAAGATTAAACAAACTTCAAAGATTAAACAAACTTCAAAGATTAAACAAACTTCAAAGATTAAACAAACTTCAAAGATTAAACAAACTTCAAAGATTAAACAAACTTCAAAGATTAAACAAACTTCAAAGATTAAACAAACTTCAAAGATTAAACAAACTTCAAAGATTAAACAAACTTCAAAGATTAAACAAACTTCAAAGATTAAACAAACTTCAAAGATTAAACAAACTTCAAAGATTAAACAAACTTCAAAGATTAAACAAACTTCAAAGATTAAACAAACTTCAAAGATTAAACAAACTTCAAAGATTAAACAAACTTCAAAGATTAAACAAACTTCAAAGATTAAACAAACTTCAAAGATTAAACAAACTTCAAAGATTAAACAAACTTCAAAGATTAAACAAACTTCAAAGATTAAACAAACTTCAAAGATTAAACAAACTTCAAAGATTAAACAAACTTCAAAGATTAAACAAACTTCAAAGTTTAAACAAACTTCAAAGATTAAACAAACTTCAAAGATTAAACAAACTTCAAAGATTAAACAAACTTCAAAGATTAAACAAACTTCAAAGATTAAACAAACTTCAAAGATTAAACAAACTTCAAAGATTAAACAAACTTCAAAGATTAAACAAACTTCAAAGATTAAACAAACCTCAAAGATTAAACAAACTTCAAAGATTAAACAAACTTCAAAGATTAAACAAACTTCAAAGATTAAACAAACTTCAAAGATTAAACAAACTTCAAAGATTAAATAGACTTCAAAGATTAAATAGACTTCAAAGATTAAATAGACTTCAAAGATTAAATAGACTTCAAAGATTAAATAGACTTCAAAGATTAAATAGACTTCAAAGATTAAATAGACTTCAAAGATTAAATAGACTTCAAAGATTAAATAGACTTCAAAGATTAAATAGACTTCAAAGATTAAATAGACTTCAAAGATTAAATAGACTTCAAAGATTAAATAGACTTCAAAGATTAAATAGGCTTCAAAGATTAAATAGACTTCAAAGATTAAATAGACTTCAAAGATTAAATAGACTTCAAAGATTAAATAGACTTCAAAGAATAAATAGACTTCAAAGATTAAATAGACTTCAAAGATTAAATAGACTTCAAAGATTAAATAGACTTCAAAGATTAAATAGACTTCAAAGATTAAATAGACTTCAAAGATTAAATAGACTTCAAAGAATAAATAGACGTCAAAACATAAACTCCAACATTAAACTATGCACAAAATACAAATCCATCAGCTAAAGTTTCCCCCACTATCCGGACACTGTACACTAAACATTTTACACGATAACCAAAAGAAATCTGAATATGATGGCCAGACTAGAGAATCTTAATATTGCATTCTATTTTCTAGTTCAGAACAAATTAACTTATATTTTCTCACCTACACACTAGTACACAGGTCCAATAAAGTAGAAAGAAAGATCATTATGGAAATTATATTTGCCATTAAGGTATAAGCTAACAAGTGAGAATCGAGCATTCATCCGAAATACGGTCCTCTTCAGTATAATTCAAGTTTTTATTTAAAATATATTTTTTACCTCTGTGATATATAATAATGTAACTAATCCTACCTATTATATAACAATCATTTCGAACTATCAAATAACTTTTTTAAATACAGATGTCTTAACATATATCAGTTCTACACTATTTGCCGATGTGCACAATCGCATTTATAGAATCATTGAAAATGCGCGACAATCTCGAAATTGTGCAAGGCAGGTAGAGGGTATGAAGCAGGTCCAACAGTGATGGAGTAGATATCAATTCTATGTATCTTAATGATTGCACTCACAATATAATATAATAAAATAATCATAAGTTTAATAATTTTCTCCATATCTATAGAGTCTAAAATTTCAATTAATGTGTTATTTATTTGTAGATGGGGAGGGAGGGGAAGGGATACTAGGTAACTAACTGCCTGTACACTTCCATAGAGTCCCTTATGACGTGTAGAATAGTCTACACAAGTACCTGACGCATACGTAAACTACTGGAAAACTTCTTCATAGAGTTATGGTTAACTATTTTATATAGGCATCACTCAATTCATTTTTCATTGATTGCATTTATAGTAATTCTATAATTCTATGAATCCTTAACATGTAAGATATCTATAACAGATAATAAAGATGCCATGAGTCATGACGTCACTGTGTTCACTTTTAGAAGCGCGCGAAACCCCCACCCTCTCCCCCTCTCTTGCCTATGAACGTTCCTATTAAAAGTAACTTTTTAATAGTCTGAGTGAAGTAGATATTTATATTGATTATTATATGAATATGAATGAACATTTTAAGTGCATTTCGTGGAATTTAATAGTGTAATGCATAGTTGAAGCATTAATTAAATATCATAATTGTAAATGAATAAACATGAACATTATGTTAATACGTTGATTCATTCGTCTTGTTCGTTCTTTTTATTTTCGTAGAAGTTTACAATTTTCACTCCGTAATGATTCATATTATTAATGGATTTAAACAATTAATTTTCCAACAGAAGTAATTGGAGCAATAACAAGCAACTAATTTAACTTGTTACCTCTAACACTCTATTGATGGTTTGACTAATAAGTTGTAAACTGATAATAGGTAAATAATACTATTAGAAGATGGACTGTTACATCCATGTTTCCACACATACTATTCACTGTTTTGTGAATAGTAGCTACAATAGGATTACAGATGTATACATCATAGGTACTATCACGGAAAAGTGTATCCGTCAGCTGTTATAGTATGCTATTTTAGCATTTTTGACCTTTCTTATTTTTTGCATGTGGCATTTTAGAGAGTATTCTTCCGCGTTCAAAAATCCCCCATTAAGGAGGAGCCTATTGCTGGGGTAAAATGCTAGGGTAATTGGGTGAAATGGGGGATTAGATATGTGTATCTAGAGGAGGGACGGGGGGGCAGGGGTCATTCATATCGATTTCTGACAAGTGATTAGATATTATTTTTCTATTATTTAAATTAAAGTATAAACATATAGTTTCATTTGTATCATCCATGCAATGTTCATTTTGTAATGAATACATGTATTATTTTTATAATTTGAAATGAATAATTATAATTTTTGAAATTTTCCATTCAATTAACCTTGGTATATATTTCATACGATTTACTCTTGTATTTTTTTATGCAATTCACTTTCGACCAATTGTCGTTCTAATATTGAAACTAATAACTATTCAAATTTGAGGTAAAAGTAGATTCCTAGCTTTATCTTTATTAAATCTCATTAATTCCAAAAATATTATTTATGACAACTAGGGCTGTGACTGTAAGGCCTTACAAGATATGCTCTATAAGCTCCAAAAATATGCTCTATAAGCTCCAAAAATAATGCTGTAAAATTGTTTCAGATTATGCTTTATAAGCTTTAGAAGCTTAATACGAAGATGCATAAGCTTTTAATAATAGATATGCCTTCAAATATACTATAGTATATAGTACAATATTTTCTTTTGATTGAAGAAAACAAGCAATAATCAAGGGGAACCTTATTATTATTTAACTAAATAGGTATCTTTTACTAGGTATTTCAGGGAATATAAAATGAACTTATTATGTATAGAAGATACTTTTATCTTCAAAGAAAATTATTTAAACAAATAAATATAGCAACTCCTGATTTAACAAATGTAGATTTTTCATTAGAAAAATTCACCACGAGAATTCATTTTCCATGGTAAGGGGCGCGTTAGCACACTGTCGATGAAGTTAAATTTTTTTAGTTGGCTGCATTATAAGTATATTTCGGGTGGCAACTCTAAGGTTAAGAAATAAAAGGTTAATTTCATTTAGAATATAGTTTTAAAAATATTGTTCCTTGCGGATAAGTTTTTAGGGTATTATTTTTAATGTTACTAGATCACTGACTGGGAGGCGTGCTGCTTTAGGAATCCTGAATGCTAGGCTCTTGCAAGCAATCAACTTGAGACAATAATGAAGTGTGCAGTGCAATAAACTAGCTGAAATAAAAAACTACATTATAAAGATAAACAAGTCCAACTGATGCACCCAGGTGTTTCAAGTTCACCCTATGGCTTTGGCTCTAAAGCGAGACACTTTAGTGCATCAAACTATAGTTTAGATGCACTAAAGTGTCTTACCTATAAGTTTGTTAAAATGATGAGGAAATTATTCTCTCCTCTTTTTTTTCTCATAATTTTATCAAACTTATAGCTAAGACACTAAAGTGTCTCGCTTTAGAGACAAAGCCACAGAGTGAACTCGAAACACCTGGGTGCATCAGAATTTTTCTGAGTGCACAATTAGCATAGGAAGGGCCAACAAAGTGCAGAGCACTTACAGTTTATTACTCCGCCCCATGTTGGCTCCTCCTTCTAACTGACCGATCAGAGAAGAGTTATCGTCAAGAACTTGCAGCTCTGTATCAATAGAAAATAACACAGTAGAGACTGTATCTCAAAAACCTTATGCGCTGTTTACTATATTTTTAAAATTTTATACAGTAGAAGCATAGCCTTATTGGGCACACTGTAGATTCCTACGGGAAAGCTGTTGATCGTTATTACTCGAAAATGAATGAATAAAAAATTTCTGTCACTCCTGAAAAAAGCTTGATTTTGCGTTTTCTATAAATGCAGTGTTGATTCTTTGCTTAGAATTACACAACAGGTGGCCGGAAATTTCGGTTTCAGAATTATAAATGACCTCTCAACATAAATGACCGTTAAGTAGTTTGCTGTATTCGCTAGTTTGTTGTATTGAACATTTCTTGATTGTTTAATGACCTGGCAGGGGGGTTCGAGGGGCGGCACGCCCCCGATACATTTAATACATAATTCATAAGCTTTATTTATAGCTGAAACGGAAATTTCCGAGACCGAATTTTCCGTTCAAATCTCGTGTTAAATGAATGACAAAATTACTAATGTTACGTATCATTTTAAAACAGTTGAGGTTATCCTATTTTAATAAATAAATTACACATTTTAGTACTCATAATTTCAACTTTTTCTATTACTGTTCTTTAATAACACCATTATAAACTCTGACCGAATTTTCCTAGATGGACATTTTCAAGAACGAAATTTCCTAGACACAAATTTCCCAGAGACTACACAACACATTGAAATAGATAAAATTATACAATTACTTCAACTTGGCAGAACTTTCATAAAAGCTTGTCAGTGAAATTTCTAGAGCATTAGTTTAGTTATGAATACACAAAAAAGTTTAGTTATCCTGGATGGTACTCGTGCAAACTATCAACTTGATTTTTATTTTTTTGAAAATTTAAAGAGTTACGCCAAAGAAATTATACTACAAAAATCTACACAACTCTCGATAATTACTGTTTTAAAAATGCGTTGTGGCACCATCTGGTTTTAAAAGTGGGAAATAGAATTGAAATATAGTAAGGACAATCGAGGTATGTTGTGTTCGTGACGTCATAACAGCAACACTCTAAAATAATATTTAAGACAATTGAAAAACGTTCCATTATAAAAAAGTGATTAATCCATTAATGTTATTCACACTGCTTAACCTTTGTTTTCTATTTATGTGCATTGACTAATTGACGTCACGGTCGCAAATCACTCGATTTGTAACAACAGCTCACAATGCTTTACTCTCTAGTACTTTCCCTACTGGGAGTAGTAATATTGATAGGTAGCGACCATTGAGTGATTTTTGACGTGACGTAAGCAAATGAACAAATTTAAAGAGAAAATTAGGGGCTTAGCAGGTTAAATAATTCATTAAATATATATTTATTATATTATATTATACCAATTAATAAATAGTGTATTTTACAAATTTACCTTCTTCACTTGTTTTAAGTATGATTTTAGAGTGTTGCTGTTATGACGTCACGCACACAACATACCTCGATTGTTCTTACAATATTTCAATTCTATTAGAATAGAATTCGCTATGCCAAAGTTTCAAACTTACTGCAATTACGTATCTGAAAATAAGATTTGCAGAGAAAACTAGGTGATGGCTAATGTTTGACATAACGTGTATTTATTATTCAGAGTAGAAAAGTATAAAGAAGAAATATAGAAGTATTAAAAGAACTAAATGAGTTGACATGAAAGAAAGATACTTCTAATCTAAGGATTCTGTAATACTTTGCACTGGATGCCACGTGCATCTTACTAATTACTAATCAGTTGAATCTGTGTTCCCTATATATATTCACTTTTTATGAGCCGTTGAAGATATTTCCTGTTCATTAAAGCCTCAACGAAAGGATATATGCCTTAAAATTAGATAAGCGCTTTGATAAAGCATATGCTCGAAACATTTTGCTTAAAGCTCTAATAAAAAGCATATGCTCGAAACATTTTGCTTAAAGCTCTAATAAAAAGCATATGCTCGAATGATTTTGCTTAAAGTTCTAATAAAAAGCATATGCTCGAATGATTTTGCTTAAAGCCCTTATAAAATGCATATGCTTCAAAAAAATGCAAGCCAATTCTTACGAGCATATGCAAAATAAGCCATGTCACAGCCCTAATGACAACCATTCACACAAGAACATTAAACTAATCCTCTTCAGATATGATTTTAAATAACTTCGCTTCTTTTACACCTTTGAATTATCTGTTCTCCTTTAGGCTATATTAATAAAACTATAATACACGTTTTCAACTTTGTGGTAAATGTCTATAGTTTTACTTTTAGTTTTGTCAAATCTTATTCCACGAATATTTTATATTATAATCATTCACACAAGAGCATTTAATCGTCTAAAGATATGATTTTTAATAGCTTCGTTTTTTTCACATTTAAATAATTTGCTTTGCGAGCTATAACCTATCTCTGTTATAATCCGGAGATTTTCTGCATTCAGAATTTCAATAATTTAATAGTGGTGACTAATTTCGTCGATAAGACAAGTTTCTCTTCTTTTCAAAGTCCTTTGTGTGTATAATCTTTTTTAATTCATTCAATATATTGGCCAAATGAGGAAGTTATTAAAATTTGTGTTTTTAAAATGATAATTTATCTTAAGTCTTAATTTAATGACAACAATCATTAAGTTGCTGACAAGCGTTTTTCTCCATTTTCATCAACTTATAAATAAGTAATTACTAATTACCTATACGGCTATACCGATACTTCTATCTTTTATTGAAGTTATTTAATTGAAAAATTCTTTTAGGCTAAAGAATAAAATAAAGCTAGGACTAAGTAGTAACTTAATCAATTTAGTTTAGATTTTAAATGCAGTAATTTGATGGATTTTTTATCATCAAGTTTTATCATCAAGTGAACTGATCCTTTTCAGTTAAAATTTTTATATTAAATGCATGCACGACCAATTAACAAGCAGTGATATCCTGAACTAAAAAAACTGAAGTGATCATTATTTTTCTTCTCAATTTATGCCACATCGCCAACGTTTGACAATAAAATAAGTTACAAAGTTCTATGAGATGAACCAAAAGAAAGTTGTTCAAGAACAGAACTAATGTAGTTACCTACTGCAGTTCTTGAAAAAAGTCTATGAGGAAACGGGGGATGGAAAAGAAAATAAATATTCAAAGTGTATTTATAAATTGATACACTACAAAGGTTCATTTTGACTAGGAATTTTTAGAATAAGATATATGGCTCGACAGATCTTCTTCCGTCCGTGTCCATACCCGTTTCTATTTCAAGAACCTGATATATAGAGAAACAATAGTGAAAAATACGAATAAGAAAAAATATAGAATCAAATCCAAATGAATAGAATTTAAACGATTCTTTAAATGGAAAATTCATAAAGAAAATTGAAGAGTAACTTTGATTAGTGATCTACGCGAGAGTCGTATAGTGCTCTACGCGCGTAGATCCCTCAATAATTATGCAGAATAACACCAAATGTAAAGTGCTCTACGCGTGTAGATTACTATAAAAACGGCAAATCGTGACACGTAAAGTGATCTACGCGCGTAGATCACAGGCGTTGCAAGTGAGTGAATGAAGAGTGATCTACGCGCGCCAGTGTTATGCGTAGATCATTATTCACTGTATGTGTTACAGCGTGTGAAGAGTGCTCTACGCAAGTTATGTTACGCAGCCTCTGATTGGTTGAAATCCATTTTCTAAAATATTGCTCATTCATTGAAAACTATATCAATGGTGGACTGTGATAGATGTAACTATAAAAAAATTAGCTTTTTATTGAGATTATAAATGTAAATTATTGTCAAAAAAATATATAGTTTATAATGAAAAATTATGTACGGAGAATTATCATTTTTCTTTCAATTATTATTATATTTTTTAAATATTTAGTGATAACATATTTCATAAATATTTATTATTTAAATTAATAACTGGACAGCTTGTCAGCTTCTCCAATATTAATCTCACAGGAGAATATTTGAACATTTTTTAAATTGTGGATATAAGTTTTAACAAATAGGAGTCAATTTTATTAAATTACTACTGGTTCAAGCCGAATTATTACAAGTTTTGACGCAAAATGTTATGTTTAAAAAGAATATATCTCATTATTAACCTTAAATATGAACTCTTACTAGTTTTTTATATTTAACTTTTACTAAAATTTATATTAGAGATAATTTACTACTAAATATACTAAATATGTTAATATATATAATTATTACTAAATATACTAAGAATAAAAATGATGCAACTCAACACTCACCGTACAACTCACCATACAACTCACTACTCATCATTCACCATACAACTCACTACTCATCATTCACCATAACAACTCACTACTCTTCATTCACCATACAACTCACTACTCATCTTCACCATACAACTCACTTCATCATTCACCATACAACTCACTACTCATCATTCACCATACAACTCACTACTCATCATTCACCATACAACTCACTACTCATCATTCACCATACAACTCACTACCTCATCATTCACCATACAACTCACTACTCACCATACACAACTCAACACTCACCATACAACTCACTACTCATCATACAACTCACTACTCACCATGCAACCCACCACTCACTACTCACCATACAACTCATTACTCACCATACAACTCACCACTCCCCATGCAACTCACTACTCACCACTCACCCTACAACTCGCTACTCATCATTCACCATACAACTCACTACTCACCATACAACTCACCACTCACCATACAACTCACTACTCATCACACAACTCAACCACTCACTATACAACTCGCTACTCACCACTCCCCGTGCAACTCACTACTCACCCTACAACTCGCTACTCACCATATAACTCACTACTCATCATTCACCATACAACTCACTACTCACAATACAACTCACTACTCACCATGCAACTCACCACTCACTATACAACTCACTACTCACCCTACAACTCGCTACTTACCACACAACTCACCATGCAACTCACTATTCACTATACAACTCACTACTCCCCATACAACTAATTACTCACCACTCACCCTACCACTCGCTACTCACCATACAACTCACTACTCACCATGCAACTCACCATTCACTATACAACTTATTACTCACCATACAACTCACCACTCCCCATGCAACTCACTACTCACCATTCAACTCACCACTATCCATGCATTCCATCATGCAACTCACTACTCACCATACAACTCACTACTCACCATACAACTCACTACTCACCATACAACTCACTAATGACCATACAACTCACTAATGACCATACAACTCACTACTCACCATACAACTCACTACTCACCATACAACTCACTACTCACCATACAACTCACCACTCACTATACAACTCACTACTCACCATACAACTCACTACTCAGTTGTCACCCTACAATTCACTACTCACCAAACAACTCACTACCAAAATCTTCCATTCATTGCCCATCCTGAAATGTTTCATTGCCAACCATAATAATCCATCATGGCCAACCAAAATAATCTATCATCGCCCACCATAATAATCTCCAAAATCCACCATTTTAATTGGCCTTTCAATATATTTCATGGCCCACATTTTACATAAAGTTTATTTACATAAATATCATTTACATGAATACATCTAAATACCCCTTTCTTGGTTCACGTCCCTAAATGTTATAGGGACGTGCACTAGGAATGGGGTATTTTTAATTAATTTATCTCAAATATCATTAAATTTCATTTGAATAAATATGTTGCACAAATATATATTAATTAACAGAAAAAATTAGTATCTTAACTACAAATACAAATAATACCAAAAAGGAAATTTGAATTAGAAATTCAGCAAATTAAAGAATATAGATTTGGATCCACAACGTGCAAAAAGTCTATGGAAAATGTAACCACATTTAAAAAAATGTTTTTTTTTTAAATTTCAATATCATCATTTTTGAGAATTAGAATTTGATGAAATGGCCTGAACAAAAGTAGAGTGAAAAATTCTAAGCAAAATGAAACGAATCCTATATCTCTAAGTCGAATAATTAGGGGATTTTGATACAGTTTATATTTTAAGAGTTTTTTTCTTGGGGGGTGAAAGTTAAAATAGTGACCGTACCCTAGTTAGTTAGGTATGTAAGAAATTGTATTTTTTTAAATTTTGCGTGTATAATATAATTATTGAGGTTAGTATTAGTATTACCTAGGTAACAGTTTGTCAAATGGTATTCAATTTTTGCAAGAAAAACTAACATTTTCTTGACAATGCAATAATAATTATTAATCTTTAAACATAGATCACACTAAGCTTTACACTGAAAAATTAAATTATAATTCTTCAGTAATACTTGTATCCTCATTATTACATGTATTACGTACCTTAATATATTCATCATTCTATTACTCCACTACTCTCATTTTAACGATACATTTAACTTGTATGTATGTAAGTGACACATTAGTGACACTTTTTCACGTCAATTTCATAAGCTTCAAAATACATTCAAATTTCAATAGGTACTACCTACATGAAAGAATCTTTCATAAAAAAATACTTAAAATATGAAGTTTATAAAACTTATTCAGATAAATGTATTTTACCATACGTCATTATCAACTATGTGTACCAATGCATGTTTATCTGGGGTAAGTTATGAATTATTGGACAATTCCACATTTTCGGTCAGAGGAGAAAAAATAAACATTACCATAAAATATATTATATACTCTTTATTTTAATAGGTAATAGTGATAATTATACGAATACCAATTAAAAATAATTAATGAATTTTCTCTTATATGACCGAAAATGTGAAACTGTCCGATGATTCGTAGCTTAACCCACTACCTATATCAATTTATTAAAAAATTTAAGGCTGAGCACTGATAGCTTTATTTATTTTAGAAATTAAGGAATTTAATAGCATTATCTACCTATATAGTTTTAAATCAACAAACCAATAGTAGGATGGTACTTATATCAATAGTATCATTAGAGTCAGACTCACATCACAAAATACGTCCGATCATTCGTAAATTAGTCAACTCAATAGAAAATATTTATTTCAGTTAGCTGTCTACCAATGTTTGAATATTATAATTATTTAGTTATTTTTTAATTATTAGTTAGTTATTTAGTTATTTTTTAATAACTAATAGACGAAAAATACCTTCCTATTGGTTTAAATGTTTGAATTGAAGATTTTTTGTACTGATAGGAATTATTTATATTATAGTATAGATTGACTTAGGAACCAACAGATTAAAGAATATTTGCAATTAATATTTACGAAATAATACGGTCAGGAAATTGGAAGTTGATAATATAAGTACTAGTCGAGTTTAGGTTACTATTCATTGGCCCGACGCATCATTTTTTCGACGCCTCATTAGTCCGACTCCTACTTAGTCCGACGCCACATTAGTCCGACATTTTTGCATGTTATATCTGATTTAACAACAAATATATGTACATAAGGTATATATGTAACAAACTAGCGGATACAACGTACTACATTTAAATGATGAAATAGAGTCAACTAAGAAAGGAATATAAAATTTAAAAAAACGAAAGAAAAAGTATTATTTTATTATTTGGATTATTTTTTAATTGAGTATATCTATTTAATAATCATTTTTATTTTAATTAAAAAATAAAAAGAGAAATAACACAGAAAGTTGTAACTGTTACAACTTCTTAGTGCACTAACTTTTACCTACTTAACTAGTGTATCTTGTACCTAACTCATGATTAACCTACTAGTGTATCTAATTATCTAATTTGATTTGTGTTAACTCAACAAGTGTATCTCGATACCTAACGTAAAGGGTGTAGGTCTCCCACCCCCTGTTTTTTAATTCTTATTTACCTATATTATTTAATCCTTATTGACACTTTTGTAGTTCATTAATGATTAAACATGAAATATATGAATATCGGGGGGCGTGCCGCCCAACCCCCTGCCAGGTCATTAAACAGTCATGAAGTGTGCAGTACAACAAACTACATTGGCAACTCTCAGTTATCTCTATCTAAGTAGTTCTTCATTTGTTCAACTAGGTAAATAAGGATTTACCAAAAAGGGAGGGGGGCTCATGACCGGGGGGGGGGGGGGGGGGAGGGGGCTCTTTGCCGTTTGACCGTACCCCAACCTTAAGTAGGTACTCAGTTCATAACTGTCAAACTGTAGTATCTAGGTACCTAACTAGTAATTAACCAACTGATGTTTCTAGGTACCCAATAATATCCCAATTATTAGCAAAGACAATATAAGATAGACGCTCAACTGGGCACATGCAAAAATAATAACAACCAATCAGAAGCGATCAGTAGCATACGTCACACCAAACAATAATTAACGTACGACCCCCCCCCCCCCCCCCCCTTGATATTCACAGAAGGATAATCTTTAGTCTTAACGTGTGAAGTCATTAGAAATATAAATATTCTCTACTTATTAAGAATCAGAAAAATAATTACTTTATTATTAATTAAGTTTACAAGATCGCATATGTGGTTAAATTTAGTATTTTGAATATAATCTACCATCTATTCGGAGAATATTCATAACTAGGTATACCAAACGAGTATAAACAAATAGGTAGAATATTGTCTTAGACCACACTAAGTTGTAGGCATACCTTAACGATGATTGGCTAGAAGTTGGGTCACAGTGCTGACGTCAGTGCAAACATACTCTGTATTTTATAAGATGTAGTTGAGCGTCTATCTTATATTGTCTTTGTTATTAGTGTATGTAGGTCCCTAACTTATTTATACCTGATTATAGTAGCTATGTACATATTTAGTAATTAACGAACCAATTTTCGAAGGTAATTTCTACTATACAAAATAGTGACTCTATGTACCTAACGAGTAACTAACTACTCAACTACATTTGTATCTTTTAATAAATTAAACTTCTATGCCCGAAAATAATTTGAACTTCAATGTATTTACACTGTTTATACCGCTGTCGGTATAATATAAAATTTAAAGAAATATTTATCCCTTATAATCACGAACTATTATAATAAGTCTTCAAGTCAACATTTTCTTTGACAGCGAATACGATAAACAGTGTTTGAGAAATCAACATGTTAGTCCACTACTGTAAGCGATTTTCTGGGAACAAACATACGTACACACATTCATGGTTATGAAGAATGACCAGTGACTAATACGCTGAAACTTAACTATACGTTAACACAAATGTATTGTATTTAGTTGTAAATAAATATAAATTGATAAAGAAATAGAAGTTCACGGTCAAATAGGTTATTTGTTCACTCTGTAATCATTTACCGCCAAAATATTTTTCCCCAAACTGTATATCAGTGTTTAAGTACAGATCCCCCACCCCTCATTCATCTCGCACCTCCCCCCTCCCCCCTCCCTCTCTATCAGTAGCTACTAACCGTAATGTGTAACAAATTATTTATGAGCCTTGAACTGCAGAAAACTTAGCATTGTCAAATGATAGGAATGTATATTATTATACTTATATTTTATTATAATATTGAACTGACATATAAAATTATAATAGGATATGAATTTTTATTATCAATAATAATCATACAGTTTGACCACTTTTTGTGTTTCTAAAAGAAACATTAATAAAATATTAAAATCCAATTAGGTAGGCTTATCACATAGTGTGGATAATAAGATGTATTATTTTTACCGTTATTTGAATGAAGATTTGTGATATATTGAGTGATAATGATGGCATTTTTAGGTATGATTGATTGAATTCATTGTTTATTATAGTTCAGTTATTTAATTGAGATGTAAATTTAAATAAATAATTAGATTTAAGAATATTGATTAGTTATTTACACTTTAGGTACCTGACTAATTAGGATAAGTTCCGATTATCGAACGGTTCCATATTTTTGAACAAGTTAGCAAATATATTATAACTATTTATTTAACTCTCATTTTAACCTTTTTTACTTATTCGTAAATTTGTAACCATCCGATAACTCAGAACTTACCCTATAGATAGGTATGAATTATTTGATTCTTTTCCCTGAATAAACTCGGTACCTAGCAACATAACGTGATTTTAAAACTTAGCACCCTAGAGCTCTATCCGTTAGCTGTCTTTGGTGAATGGGAGAGAAGGGGGTGGAGTCTCTTTGGCCCCGAACTGTTGTAATTTGGATTATGTATTTTTTTAATTTTTACTTGTTTACCATTTTTTCAAACTACTTGCAGTTTAAGAGGACAGTGCTTGGGCTAAGCTCTTCTATTTATTATTTATATTTTAATGAATAACTAAAACGAGAAATAACACATAAAAATGTAACACCACTTCATTTTCTTTTTCCATCTGTGAGTGCAGCCATTGGTGCTTGTGACCCTTTAATATACCCTCCTTCCCCCCCCCCCCCCTCACCTTCCCTATCTTACCAAAACTTTCATACTGATTTAAATTTTAGTGCATATGACTTATGAGGAAACACTATCAAAATTATGCATCGATATCATTCATGAATTATGAATAACAGCCTTATTCCATCTTAAAGCTTTTTATAAAATGTCAATATAAACATTGGTTTGTACATTCTTACAGAACAAAACCGCGCAAAGAAGACGCGTTATACACTGAATACGTCCAAGACATTTTTATGCCGAAATAATATGTTATCATGAGCTCTGAGGTAACTAAGTTATTATTTCAAAATAAATCGCTAAAAAATATCAAATATATGGCAATTATTGGGTGATGTCTTATAGTAACTCAACATAAAATTGAAGTTTTCATTTAAATCACAATATTCAATTTCAAAGAAGAAATACTGAGTATGTTTTATAAGCATTTTTATTCCAGACAGTTTACTCATCATCTGATAGATCGATCGAATTGTAAGAAACTAATAGGTACTCACCATATATCAAATTGTGATTGATATTCGAATACATAATACGTACATTTTTGTTAAATGAATTTAAAAATATGCATACACATTAATGCTAACTTTATTTATTTTAGTGATGTAAAATAAATAATTAAATATTAAATTTCAGTAAGGGTTTTAACGTCTACTTTAGAATCAAGGTCCATATCGCAGATGTCATAAGGAAATTACATATAAGGGACTGGAAGAAGCAGTCAGAAAGGAAAGTGGCTCTGTGAGCAAAATCACCATACACCGTATGTGACGAAACTGTAGTAAAGATATCCGATATCGGTGAATGCAAAAAAGAACACAAATTCAGATTTAAACTATTCAGAAATTTTAATGCTTTTGCACCCTTCAATATGTATCACCGCTGCGATATTTGTGAAGATAACATATTTAGTATGAAATTAAAACATAGGAACATATTTTTTAGAATATAGGGTAAGCTGTGAGTTAACGGATAGTTTCACATCATATCCCATTCATATTAGTATAATAATCAATATAATTATTTATTCCATTCCTACTATGCAATCATTACTTTTAATAGGAACGTACACAGTCCAGAGTGGGGGAGAGGGTGGGGGTTTCGTGCCCCTTTTAGAAGTGTACATACACAGTGACGTCGTGACTCATGACATCTTTATAATCTGTTATTGGTGTCTTATATATTAAGGATTCATAGAATTACCATAATGCAATCAATAAAAACTAATATATTAATGCTTATATAAAATAGTTAACAATATTTCCATGAAGATTGAAGATGTTTCTCAGAATTTCAAACGTGTGCGTCTGGGACTTGTGTACACTATTTCACAAGGTACTCCATGTACTAGTGAACTTTCATTGCGGCGACTAGAGCCGTACAGTTGCAGCCGCTGATATGCTTTCCAATGTTAAATATTGAAAATTAATTCAATACCTAAGATACCTGAATTAACAGCAAACTTTGTTTCTTATTACGATTCATTTATTTACCGTCCACAAAAAAAGGGAGATGTAAAAATTACTATTAGACACAGCGGCTCTAGCCACTGGCTTGAAAGGTACGTTTTGCATTCAGCGACTGTTGCGATCTTCAATCAGCAATATTCGCCCGGCGAATATCACTGAGCAGTGAGCACTAGTTAAATGCAATTTCAACGGGGCTGTTTTGCAACGATTGATTATCGCTGGACAGTATTCAATGTGTTTATATTGCTGCGCAATCATCGCTGATCGATGATCGCAACAATCGCTGCATGCAAACGACTTTCAAGTGTACCCTCCTCGGGGTACGGTCATAAGCCCCCCCCCCCCCCCATTCTCGGTCGGGGTACGGTCAATAGCCCCCCTAGGTCATAAGCCCCCCCCCCGGTCACGAGCCCCCCTCCCTGTTTTTTTAATCCTTATTTACCTAGTTAAAAAAATGAAGAACTACTTAGATAGAAATAACTGAGAGTTGCTGATGTAGTTTGTTGTATCAGCTAGTTTGTTGTACTGCACACTTCATGATTGTTTAAAGACCTGGTAGGGGGGTTCAAGAGGCGGCACGCCCCCCGATATACATATATTTCATGTTCAATCATTAATGAACTACAAAAGTGTCAATAAGGATTAAATGATATAGGTATACCTAAATAAGGATTAATATACAGGGGGGCTCAAGAGCAGTGGGGGGGGGGGGGGGGTGGGCTCATGACCTACACCCCCCGGTCATGAGACCCCTTGAAATAAATGGAGGTTAATTCTGAACGTTTGGTAGAACCTTACGTATCTCAGTAAATTTATATAACACCAGTTTTGTTCAGATTTCTTTAGTAATTAACTCAAGCTTAAATACCAATATTTTACTAATTTATCATGTGTAGCTTTAACTATCATATTTTGATTAAATGAACCAATTAAATGCATAAATAATTCATTATCTATATCTACTCCATCACTGTTGGTCCTGCTTCATACCATACCCTTTACGTGCCTTGCACAATCTCGAGATAGTCGCGCATTTTCAATGATCCTAGAAACGCGTAGATCATTGTCGAGACTGTACCATGTTTATTGGGTATATGTATGTATATCGCATATGTATGTATACCCCCCCCCCCCCCAAACCAAACAAAAGACTGCATTAAACGATGTAATAGAATTAGGAAAAATCAATTTTATTATTTAGATTAGTTAATAATTGAGTATATCTATTTAATAATAAATTTTATTTCAATCTCAAATGAAAACGAGAAAAATAAAATATGGGACGTCCCTAGTAAAAGATTAATAATATTAGTACGTTGGAAATAAGTCATATTCAATGACGCTAAAGCTAGGTAAATAAAAATACATTCTATAATACATTTAAAGATAAATAATATTAATTTTTCGATTGATTTACATTGGTATAGACTGGCTGTGTAAGTTTTTCTTTACAGTCCAAGAGTTGTTAATTTTGTGTATTTTTCTAGTAGGTAGGTGGCTTACTGGGGTGTGTGTCGGGGGGGGAGAGAGAGAGGTGATGTTGCATATATACACATACTATTTCACATATTGAAAAAGAGTGGAGTAAATGATTACACTGAGAAAAATGAATTATCCATTTAACCCTGCACTTATATTTCTTTGTAGACTGATATTTATAAACGACTGTGACAGTATATAAAATATTGGTGAAAAAAAAAAATATTAATTTTGGTCCTCTAGTTCCTTTGAGTCAGAGGTTGACCAATGAGCATGCACGTGTGTATGTGTGTGCGACTCTCCTTTTAACTTTCATCACCAGATTAGGATGTCTTTCTTGAAATTAAGATGACGAATCTATGGTCACATTTTAATTAAAAAATAAAATAGTTAGATTTACTATATGAATATGCCTATATAAAAATATTGAAGTATATAAAATATTTTAGGTCATGGAATTTTAAAGACTACATTATTGATATATATACCTACTCGTACAATATACAATGTAATTGTATTGTATGTAATTGTCCCGGTTACTAGTACAAATATATGTCATAATTAGTAAATCGTTTATTTATTTGTTACATAAATGAAATTGCCTATTTATATATTCTGATTTATCATAAGTCACATAATAAACAAACAGTCACCGCCTAAAACTTAACTCACTCATTACTCAAAGTTGAGATGGTGTGTGAAGAGGTTAGGGGGGGGGGAAGTTAGGGAGATTTGGCGCGCTTTTGTGTTTGACTCTCTATTCAGATTTCAGAGTGCAATAAAATAACAAGTATCAATCAATCATGGCATCATTATTCCACTGATACTCCTATCTTTTATATTTATTATTCATATAAATTCCAGAAACCCATAACTAATTAGTAATTATTTGAAACAGTTATCCATATATTAAAAGATACTTTGTTACAGTTCACATGTCCACATTATTATTATGTACGTTATTTTACAGATTACATGCGAGTGCGCGCTGTATTTACATTAGAGAACATTAAAATATTTATTTTATTTATTTACACAAGTAGAAATATGACATAATTTGCAGTACATGTTAACTGTGACTGATTCAGTGTTGTAAAATAAACTTAAATGTACATGATATATTGCCAACAAGTTAATAATTATTAGGAAAGAAATAAGTATTTTATCAATGAAATTATTGGAGGATAGCACACATCCCGCAACTAACCCTAGCGCTACCCTCCCCTGTCCCCCTTTATTGTACTATATACCCAGTGTTATTCAATTACCTTTGCAATCTTGCGGAAGGTTATATTTTCATCGGAATTTATTTATTTATTTATCATCTTGTTATTCGCTTAACTGAAAAAGTGTTCAACCAAATTACCTGTAATTTGGTGAAACGATTGGTCCATGTCCAGTGACCTGCCTGTGACCCGGTCAAGGTCACGGTCATTTATAACACAAAAAGTATCGAACCATATTGCATGAAACTTGATGGATCGATTGGTCAATATGCAGAAACCATTTTGATAGATAGAACCAATAATTTAGTGATTAGTTTACTATGCAAGTTATTTTTACCAATTACCTAATCATAATATGTTCAAATAACAAAACACAAAATAACAAATAACATAATATGTTCAAATAATTATTGTAACAATCTGTATAATCTAACCAACTGGTTCCTGGTTAATGACCAACAGCTCAAAAATTTTAAGGCAATTTGATTAATTTGATTGAACCCTTTTTGAGTTATGCGAGTACCTAGCAGGATTACAAATAAATAAATGCCGCCTAATGTATAGCCTTCTGCAATCTGCAAGTTAAAATCAGAACCTAGTAATAAAGTAATTTATTTTATGATACATTGCAAGATGTGAGTAAAAAGTTAAAAGGGTTTCAATAATTCAGCAACGTTATATTTCTTTCACATAAGAAAGTATTCTCTTCAGTTTCATCGCACCATTCAGGAAGGTACTTTGTGATTAGGGGGTGAGGGTATAGGGTGAGGAGGGTATAGGGTGAGGAGAGGTGTAACTAGTAACTCAGGGGAGGGGGGAGGTGGTGGAGAGAAGTGATTAATATTTACACAGATAGAAATTATCTTCTAGTTAACTATGTATATGCTAATATTTTTTATAAACTAATATTTTATTTACAACATAATACAAATATATTTGTATTCATATATGATTTAATTTAGTGTTCTAATCATTGGTCATTCATGGGTGAAGTGCATGACTGAATGTGTATGAAGCCTGTGAAGATACAGTCACTTCCACTGGCTACCTGACTTATGTCACTGCTTGTACCACTGTCAATCATCAGTCAATCATCTGAGACACTACTTACTTAGGTATCACCAATAGACTGAAGGGAAAATGATTAATTCTTATTTATTTGTTTATTTATAGTAACAAAAATATAAACTATTCATAAATGAATTTAGAGCTAATTATGACTTATTATATTCCTTAATAATAATATTATATTCATCAAATAAAAACAGTATATGAGACATTGATGAGGTTCTATATTATTTTCGGACATGTAAGTTTCTAGTTTTTATTTTTCAGAAGATTAACTGTAAATAATGGAGTACAGAGCGTGTTTACAACAAACTAGCGGATACAACAAACTATATTAGCAACTCTCAGTTATTTCTATCTAAGTAGTTCTTCATTTGTTTAACTAAGTAAGGATTAAAAAAATAGGGAGGGAGGGCTCGTGACCGGGGGGCTTATGACCTAGGGGGCTCATGACCGTGGGGGGGGGGGGGGGGCTCTTGACTTTACCCCTTAGTATATAGTCACTCGGATACTAGTCTCCCTCTTGTAACTAGCTAACCAGAGTTCCTAGGTACATAACCACTAATCAGTGTACCTAGGTACCTAACCACTAACCAGTGTACCTTGGTACCTAGACACTAACCAGTGTACCTAGTGCCTAACCACTAACCAGTGTACCTTGAAAGTGTAGGTCATAAGCCCCCCCTGTCATGAGCCCTCCTAGGTCATAAGCCCCCCCGGTCAAGAGCCCCCCCGGTCATGAGCCTCCCCGGTCACGAGCCCCCCTGTTTTTAAATCCTTATTTACCTATATTATTTAATCCTTATTGACACTTTTGGAGTTCATTACTGATTAGACATAAAATATATGTATATCGGGGGGCGTGCCGCCCCCCCCCCCCCGAACCCCCCTGCCAGGTCATTAAACAATCATGAAGTGTGCAGTACAACAATCTAGCGGATACAACAAACTACATTATTACACTAACCAGTGTACCTAGGTACCTAGACACTAACCAGTGTACCTAGTGCCTAACCTCTAACCAGTGTACCTAGGTACCTAGACACTAACCAGTGTACCTAGGTACCTAGACACTAACCAGTGTACCTAGGTACCTAATCATTAACCAGTGTACCTTGGTACCTATCCTCTAACCAGTGTACCTAGGTACCTAGACACTAACCAGTGTACCTAGGTACCTAACCTCTAACCAGTGTACCTTGGTACCTAGAAACTAACCAGTGTTCCTGGGGACCTAATCATTAATCAGTGTACCTTGGTACCTAGACACTTACCAGTGTACGTAGGTACCTAATCATTAACCAGTGTACCTAGGTACATAACCATTAATCAGTGTACCTAGGTACCTAACCACAAACCAGTGTACCTGGGGACCTAATCATTAATCAGTGTACCTTGGTACCTAGACACTTACCAGTGTACGTAGGTACCTAATCATTAACCAGTGTACCTAGGTACATAACCATTAATCAGTGTACCTAGGTTCCTAACCACTAACCAGTGCAGTGTACCTAGGTACCTAACCACTAACCAGTGTACCTAGGTACCTAATCATTAACCAGTGTACCTAGGTACATAACCATTAATCAGTGTACCTAGGTTCCTAACCACTAACCAGTGTACCTAGGTACCTAACCACTAACCAGTGTACCTAGGTACCTAACCACTAACCAGTGTATCTAGGTACCTAACCACTAACCACTGTACCTTGATACCTAACCAGTTACCTGGGTACCTAACCAGTTACCTGGGTACCTAACTAGTTACCTGGGTACCTAACCAGTTATCTAGGTACTTAACCACTAACCAGTGTACCTAGGTACCTAACCACTAACCAGTGTACCTAGGTACCTAACCACTAACCAGTGTACCTTGGTACCTAACCACTAACCAGTGTACCTAGGTACCTAACCACTAACCAGTGTACCTAGGTACCTAGACACTAACCAGTGTACCTTGGTACCTAACCACTAACCAGTGTACCTAGGTACCAAACCACTAACCAGTGTACCTAGGTACCTAACCAAACCAGTGTACCTTGGGACCTAACCACTAACCAGTGTACCTAGGTACCTAACCACTAACCAGTGTACCTAGGTACCTAACCACTAACCAGTGTACCTTGGGACCTAACCACTAACCAGTGTACCTAGGTACCTAACCACTAACCAGTGTACCTAGGTACCTAACCACTAACCAGTGTACCTTGGTACCTAGACACTAACCAGTGTACCTTGGTACCTAACCACTAACCAGTGTACCTAGGTACCTAACCAAACCAGTGTACCTTGGTACCTAACCACTAACCAGTGTACCTAGGTACCTAACCACTAACCAGTGTACCTAGGTACCTAGACACTAACCAGTGTACCTTGGGACCTAACCACTAATCAGTGTACCTAGGTACCTAACCACTAACCAGTGTACCTAGGTACCTAGACACTAACCAGTGTACCTTGGTACCTAACCACTAACCAGTGTACCTAGGTACCTAACCACTAACCAGTGTACCTAGGTACCTAACCACTAACCAGTGTACCTTGGTACCTAACCACTAACCAGTGTACCTTGGTACCTAACCAGTGTACCTAGGTACCTAACCACTAACCAGTGTACCTTGGTACCTAGACACTAACCAGTGTACCTTGGGACCTAACCACTAACCAGTGTACCTAGGTACCTAACCACTAACCAGTGTACCTTGGGACCTAACCACTAACCAGTGTACCTTGGGACCTAACCACTAACCAGTGTACCTTGGTACCTAACCACTAACCAGTGTACCTAGGTACCTAACCACTAACCAGTGTACCTAGGTACCTAACCAAACCAGTGTACCTTGGTACCTAACCACTAACCAGTGTACCTAGGTACCTAACCACTAACCAGTGTACCTAGGTACCTAACCACTAACCAGTGTACCTTGGGACCTAACCACTAACCAGTGTACCTTGGTACCTAACCACTAACCAGTGTACCTAGGTACATAACCACTAACCAGTGTACCTAGGTACCTAACCACTAACCAGTGTACCTAGGTACCTAACCACTAACTAGTGTACCTAGGTACCTAACCACTAACCAGTGTACCTTGGGACCTAACCACTAACCAGTGTACCTTGGTACCTAACCACTAACCAGTGTACCTAGGTACCTAACCACTAACCAGTGTACCTAGGTACCTAACCACTAACCAGTGTACCTAGGTACCTAATCATTAACCAGTGTACCTAACCAAACCAGTGTACCTTGGTACCTAACCACTAACCAGTGTACCTTGGTACCTAACCAGTTACCTAGGTACCTAACCAGTTACCTAGGTACCTAACCAGTTACCTAGGTACCTAACCAGTTACCTAGGTACCTAACCAGTTACCTAGGTACCTAACCAGTTAACTAGGTACCTAACCAGTGCGGTAACCTCGTTAAGTAACTGGTGCGGTAACCTTGTTAGGTAACTAGTCGGTAACCTTTTTTGGTAACTAGTGCGATTACCTTGTTAGTTAACTAGTGTAGCTAGTTAGGTAACTAGTGTAACTTACAGTAATTAATAATGAAAACGAGTATAAATAGTTGAGTAACTAGTGTAACTAGTTAGGTAACTAATGGAATTAGGTATCTAACTAGTATATCCGGTTACCTGACTACTGTAACTAGTTACCTAACTAGTGTAACTAGGTACCAAGCTAGTTTTTTTAAATGTGTTTATTAAGTTTAATATATACACATGAGCTTATTTCAAGATGGCTCGATTCTTACACCATCATATTAGTACCTATCTAGTTCTCTTCCACGACTTCATCTTGCTAGCAGCAAGATGAAGTGTGTACTTGGAAAGACTAGTGTATCTAGTTCCCTAGTCAGTAGCTACCTAACTACAGTATCTATCTAGGTTCGTAGATACTCTAGTTAGGTAGGTTTTCCTAGATAATCTAATACTCTATCAAGCATTGTTCGTTTTCCCCATTCATGAGTTTCCCGTCAGTGTCAGCCCCGCTTCATACACTTACATACATTTCGTAATCACGAGTAATTATTGAGTAAAGTGCGCGGAGTTTATATGTCATACTGTATAATATATACATTATACTTCAATTATATTGTTAATATTTTGTTAATATTTATTACAGAAATAAATACCATTTCCAAAGCAGTTAATTTTAGGTGAATCTAATATCAATGATAGATCGTCAATAGAAAATCGAAGAAATACAAGTTACTACATGCCTAACTGACTACGAAGCTTATAGCAATACATCTACAAACACATCTAGGTACACACACACACAGCAATGCATGCTCAACCCCCTTGACCTTAGCGCCAAAATTAAAATGATCTTTCATTAATATTTTATATACTGTCGTACATTATAAAATATCAGTCAACAAAGAAATATGAGCAAACAGTTAAATAGAGACATCATATTTCTCAGTGTAATCATTCACTTCTTATTCTATTTGTGAAACTGTAGTAAATACATAAAGGATACCTCTCCACTGTATCTACCCCCTCCCCCTGTTAGTCCCCCCCCCCCCACAGAAACCCGTTAGCTACCAACAACGATGATAAACCAAAATTATTAAAGCGGGAATTAATTAAAAAGAAACACTTACATTGATAACTGATATACCAACCATTATTAATCGAAAAAATTGATAACGACCAATAATTACTATTTGATACTTAAAATAATATAACATTATTGGACTAAATTATAATTATTATATGCTTGTGTGACAATTGTCACACTTTTTTGACGACTTTTCAAAAGTTTCAATAAAATATTAAAACTTAGTGTTCGGAAAAAGTATACAATTTTTTATCGTTAGATGTGTAATAAAATATAGTTTTAATTACTTACAGTGTCATTGCACACGACTTATTTTCAATGTAATAACTAATAACATTATTATATAATGTATACTTTGACTGTCACAGTTTGTATTTAGTTTCATTTACCTACATCGATATTTTAAATATTGATAGTTATTTTCTTACCCACCTTTACTATTCAAATTATCTGCAACATTATTTGCACCGTTCATATTATCTAAACTTCAATTTAATATAAATAATTGTTTTTTAATATATATAAAAAATATCATTATGAATTGTTTTAATAAAAATTACTCATTGTTACAACAAATTTTTTTTCATTAACTTTATATTATAAATAATAATTATTGCAGTGCAGTAATAATAAAACTCTCAATAACCTGCACTGTAATAATATACCAATAATGTTAGAACTCACTGTACTTAATGTCTAGCAGCTCTAGCCAATCAGAAGGCTCGTTACAAATTGCAAAATTATTCTTAGCGTAGATCAGTTGCAGTCTGTGAGAGAGTAACATTGATACCTGAATAATGATCTACGCTTATATTAGCGTAGATTACTATGTTTGAATGCGAAGTGAGAGTAATGAAAAGTAATCTACGGGTGTAGAGCACTTTACAGTCGAATCATTTGGAACTTTTGTAAAGTGATCTGGAGCTGTAGATCACTTTACACTGTTACTAGTTAGCGATGGAGAATTTTGCGTAGATCACTAATCAAAGTTACTCTTCAATTTTGGAAGCAATTTTCTCCATTGAATTGCCGAGTAAATTCAATAATTACAGGCAAATAGTTAGGAGTTTTTCGGTGGTTCCAAACAGTGTGGATTGGGGAGAGGAAATAACATCAATGGGAATGATATTGAACGCAATGCAGTGTAATAGATGGTTTTAGGTATATTCCACCCCGGTAAATTCCACCCAGGCGCGTATACAATGGTCATTTGGGGCAGATGCCCCCCCGCCATTGAGGTTTGAATTTTTTGAAAATAAATCTACGGATTAATAAGAACATATGGATTAATTCTCCAAATTGAAGAAATGTCAATTATTTGATTATTTTTAATTGCTTTTGACATGCTTGATTACTGTATTCTTTCAAAATCGTCATTTTTAAATTGCGAAATGGGAGAAATTCAATTGTTTCAAGTCGTATTATGTACGTATAAGCCATTTTGTCCATAGAGAGTGGATTTCTATCACCCTATTAATATTTCATTGATCTTCAATTTAAAAATGTTTTTTAATTTGAGAAGGAATGCATCGTCCTGTACTCTATAGTTTGCCATCACACCTTCTTCTTCAACAGTAAGCCGAAAATTCATGCTTTCCCAAGATAAATAAATAAATTGAGAGTAGCTAAATCTTACCACTTGAAAAAGTTCACAAGAGTTCGTGGTCTATTCAATGAAACTGGTTCTATTCACAAGAAAAAGCAAATGAAAACAAAACCAAAAAAACACAAACTGCGATTCAGGAGGTGAAGAGTTTCTTTGAAGAAACCACTAGTTTTTCTCTCAGAAAAGCTTTTCAGCAGATTTCATCCACACCAAAACCACGCGGTTGAGGATCGTCATACATTCATTTAGTTTCCGTTTTTATCATTGAACTTAAGTTCGACCATTAACGAAAACCACATAAATAGCGGATTTGTGAGTGGATTATGCATCAACCATCCAACATTGCCAATTGAATCATATGGACAGACGACAAGTTAATTTGCCTCCATCAAAAACACATCGAAAAAATAAGAATGAAAATCCTCGAAATAGGTGGAAAACAAATGATAGGTAAGATGCTAAGCTGCAGTGGTTCTTAACCTTTTTGGAGGTACCGAACCCCAGAAGCTCCATTTATGCATTCATCGAACCCTTGTAGTTGGAAAATAAAATGTGTTTCCCCCTTCAAAATAAAAAAATATGTACATAACTAAAGTTAAACTGTATTAGTGCACAAACTGTAACAAGCATCGTTTGCACTGGCACACTAAATCAATATGCTCAATGATCAAAAATGAACTAAACATGAATTTTGCATATAAACAAATACTTAATAAGCCAAACTGCCGAACCCCTGGAAATGACTCACCGAACCTAAGTTAAGAACCACTGTGCTAAGGTAATGATCATTGTTGCAATTATTAATGGAATGGTTCCAATTGTTCAAGCATTCCTTAATGAATATGGCAACTTGTTACCCGTTAATGGTTTTCAAAACTCTGATTGATCCAGCACATTATTTGGCCCAGCGTACAACTTCTTCACTTTGGTGGATGCAAGACCACATTGCACAAATGCAGCTCTAGATTTTAAGGAAAAGTTTCAAGGTCGAGTGATTAGCAGAAGTACGGAAATAAAATTCCTGGTCAGCACACAGTCCAGATCTCAACTCTTTGGGCTTTCGATATGGGCTGCTGCACAAAATCTAGTTTATACTAAAAAAACTAACTAAACCAAAAAGAACAGAAACAGTGATTCAGGAGGTGAAGAGTTTCTATTAGGAACCACCCAGAACCCCCAGTTTATCAGCAGATTTCACCAACCATAACTCCGTTGTGGAGGATCGTCAGGTACACTAATGAAAATCTCTGAAATATCAACAGAATAAATAATAGGTATGATGCTAAGGTAAATCTATTTGCTACCATTATTAATGGAATGGATCTAATCGTTCATGCAATCATTCATGATAATGGCAACTTATCACCGGTTAATGGTGTTTCATATCTCAGATTGCTACAGGACATTATTTGGTGCTAGTCTAGTTTGCTATGCGATCTGATCATTATTTACTGGTTTGGCATGCGATCTATTAAGAATTTATTAGCAAATATTTAATGATACAAACAGGTATACGAGATACCAAATACATATAGTATTTTATTTCCTTAAATAATTATATACCATTTACAAATGCTAAGCCTTACTATGGATATACTTCAAGAAAATATCGTTATATAAACTACATCCTACCAAACTTATTTGAATATAAAGTAAAAATAAGCAAATAATATTTTTTTTTCCACTTTTAATGCATTGTGACAATATCATCTCGTCTATGTTGTTTGTTTTGTATCACAGTTACTTAGAAAGAAAAATTATAATAATTATTAAAATAAAAATACTAATGCATTATCAGATCTCATAAACCTCACAAATCGCATACCAAACTAGCACCCCTTATTTGGCCCATACTACACCATTCTCCATCTCGTTCTTCACTTTGGTGGATGCAAGATGGCGCTCCAACACATTGAACAAATGAAGTTCTAGAATTTCTCCTTGAAAAGGTTATAGGTCGATTCATTAGCAGAAGAACAGAAAATCAATATCTCAACCCTTTGAATTTTCACTTCTTGGCTGCTGCACAAACTCGAGTTTATATATGAAAAAGAATATTCCATTGTGTCTCTTATACAAAGTGTTTAAAGTTTCGCTGAAAGGTCTAACCCGGAGACCCCTAAGAAATTTGAAAGAATGTTTCGATGTTTGCTTCGTTCTCTCTTCAGGCTGGAGGAGGTCATTTTCAACAACTTCTGTGGGGCCACAGGAGATGTGGTTCAAATGATATAGCCATATATATATATAGGACAATAAATGTTTAATAAAGAATACTTTCTTTTCCATCAGCGTGGTGTATCTATGATGACAATTGATGCATTAGAAGTGCTTCTAATTCGCAATTTAAAAATGTTGTTTCTGATGGAACACAGCGTGTCAGTGGGTGTATTGCATAATCCATAAGCTGTATATCAAGTCTAATAGACTTATAGTTATTAACTTAATCACAATATTCAATCATTAGCTGCAGCAAAAATAATCAAAACCATACTGCTACACTGTGTTTCATCAGATAACGTAATTTTTTAATTGCGAATAATTAGAAGCACTTAAGAATAAGTCAAATACCATTATAGATGCATCACTTTGAAGGAAAAGAAAGGATTTTTATTATTATTAAACATTTATTGTCTTATATCATATGAAGCACATCTCCTGAGGTCATGCAAAAGTTGTTGAAAATAACCCCGTCCGATGTGAAGATATTACCTAGTGTTGCATATAATATTAATAAATGACTAATTGTAATAATTAAACAAACCTAACCCGTAAAGTGGGGTGGAATATACCTAGGGTGGAATATACCTAGGGTGGAATATACCGGGATGGAATATACCAGGATGGAATTAACTGGGGTAAAATATACCGGTCACCATATAGATATACAGTTATCTATTTATGCCTATTTAACAGACAATTCCATCTGAAATCTCTAGGATGATAATTGATTCGACGATATTCATTTGAAAATAATTATCAAAAGTACTCAAAGTAGGTAGGAAGGTGGTACTCAGAGTAGGTATTTAAGTTCTCAAAGAGAAGGTAGGTACTCAAAGCAGGTATGTAGGTTCTCAGAGTAGGTAGGTCGGTACTGAAAGTTGGTTGGTAGTTACTCAAAGTAAGTAGGTAGGTACTGAAACTTGGTAGGTAGGTACTCTGAGTAGGTAGGTACTGAAAGTAGATAGTTAGGTAGATACTCAAATTATATAGGTAGGTACTCAAGGTAGGTAGGTATGAACCCTAGGTAGGTAGGTACTCAAAGTAGGTAAGCAGTTACTCATATTAGGTAGGTAGATAAGTACTCAAAGTAGGTAAGGTACTCAAAGTAGGTTCTCAGAGGTGGTAGTTAGGTCCTCAAAGTAGGTAAGCAGTTACTCAAAGTAGGTAGGTAGATAGGTACTCAAAGAAAGTAGGTAAGGTACTCAAAGTAGGTTCTCAGAGGTGGTAGTTAGGTCCTCAAAGTAGGTAGGTAGGTACTCAAAGTAGGTTCTCAGAGGTGGTAGTTGGGTCCTCAAAGTAGGTAGGTAGGTACTCAAAGTAGGTAGGTACGTACTGAAAGTATATAGGTAGGTACTCAAAGTAGGTCGGTAGTTACTCCATGTAGGTAGGTATGTAAGTATGCACTCAAAGTAGTCATGAGATACTGTATGTAGGTACTCAAAGTAGGTAGGTAGGTACTCGAAGTAGGTAGGTAAGTACTCATAATAGGTAGGTAGTTACTCAAAGTAGGTAGGACCTCAAAGTAAGTATGTAGGTTCTCTAAGTAGGTAGGTAGTTATCCAATGTAGGTAGGAAGGTACTCAAAGTATGTATGTACTCAAATTGAATAGGTAGGTAGTTACTCAAAGTAGCTAGGTAGTTACTCAAAGTAGGTAGGTAGGTACCAAAAGTAGGTAGGTACTCAGAGTAGGGAGGTGGTTACTCAAAATAGGTTTGTAGCTACTCAAAGTAGGTAGGTACTTGAAGTAGGTAGGTAATCGAAGTAGGTAGGTAATCGAAGTAGGTAGGTAATCGAAGTAGGTAGGTAGGTACTAACAATAGATAGGTCGTTACTCAAAGTGGGTAGGTACTCAGAGTTGGTTGGTAGGTACTAAGAGTAGGTAGGTACTTAAAGTGAGTACTGAGTAGGTAGGTACTAAAAGTAGCAAGGTAGGTACTCATAGTAGGTAGGTAGGTACTTAAAATAGTGAGGTACTCAAGTGTGTAGTTAGGTACTCGAAGTAGGCAGCTAGGTACTCTAAGAAGGTAGGCAAAACTGAAAGAAGGTAGGTACTCAAACTAAGTAGTTAGGTACTCAAACTAGGTAGGTAGGAACTCAAAGTACGTAAATAGGAACTCAAATTAGATAGGTAGTTACCCAATGTAGGTAGGTTTTCACAGTAGGTTGTTAGGTACTCCAAGAAAAGAGATATGTACTCTTAGCAGGTAGGATGGTACTAAAAGTAGGAAGATTTTTAAATATAGATAGGTAAGTACTCAAAGTAGGTATAGACACGTACTCAGAGTAGGTTGGTAGGTAGGTAGGTACCCAAAGTTGGTAGGTACTCAAAGTAGGTAGGTACTCAAATTAAGTAGATAGGTATATAGTTACTCAAAGTTGGTAGGTACTTGAAGTAGGAAGGTAGGGTCTCAAAGTTGGTAGGTACTCAAGGTAGATAGGTAGGTACACAATGTAGGTAGGTAGGTGCTCAAAGCAGGTAGGTAGGCACTCAAAGTAGGTAGGTAGGTATTCAAAGTGGTACTAAGACAGAGTATCGAAAGACAAAGTTTCGAAAGACAAAGTATCGACAGACAGAATATCGAATGACAGAGAATCGCAATACAAAGTATCGAAAGACAAAGTATCGAAAATTCGAACGAATTTATAATGATGGAGAATTGATCGAATAGAAAATTGATCGAATGAAAAATTGATCAAATGGAGAGATCTTTATTTAAAAATAACATACATTACGATAGTTATACATAACTTGAAGTATGAATTTTGTTCATTGACCGACAGTTGGGCTCAAGTCAATTGGGTCCCGACAATTATTGGACTCGCCGAATATTGAGTCAAAGACTTTTGGGCCCGTTGCAATTGGGCCTCAATGCAATTAAGCCTAGTACAATTAATCCCCAAGGAATTTGGGCCCAGCGCCACTATTGGTCACATTAATGAAATGGATACAGCAGACACCATAGAGAAGCTTTACTTATTACAGAAGCAAATTGAGTTGATACCATAGACTCTGATTAAAGTGAACTCGGTTACTACCCGGAGAATTATGAATTTGCCTTTCTTTAAAAGAACACTGCATACTTTATATATATTTTACTTAATGCTTTATTAAGGGGACCGTCCGTAAATTTTGGAAAAAAAATCTATTAATGAAGTTATGGTTCTGAAACTTTGTATGTATATATAAAATTGAATTCTCTATCGTTTTTGTTTTTTAAGATTTTTTCGATTAGACCCATAGGAAAAGAGTTATTCGAATTTCGAACAAATTTCGAACCATTTTCAAAAAAACCGCACATTTTTTTTTGGTTGAAGCTAGAGCATTGCGGTTTTTTGCATTCGATTTTCCATACTGATATCTACAATATGATTTTCTTCGATTTTTAATTTTCGAATGGGTTTTCTGAATTTCGACTATTTCATAAAAAGTAAAAAAAAAATTTGAAAAAAAAAATTTGTCGGAAAAAATTTTCTACAACAAATTCGAAAATCGAAAATCGTAAGATATAATATTGTAGATATCATTATGGAGAATCGAATGCAAAAAACCGCAATGCTCTAGCTTCAAACAAAAATAAATGTGCGGGGTTTTGAATTACAAGATTTGTAGATCTCAGAATTAGTAGGAATTTCCTTTCAAAGTTTGATGATCTGACACGCAGCATCCATCCGCTTCGAAGGTTTAGGGATAACTGAGCAATCTTTCTTCGCATTCATTGGTTTGGGCGTTATATAGTGGTAGGTTAAGGTGGGATTCCAATGCGGCGGTTGAAGCGGCAAGAGCCACACTGCTCGAGCCATACAGCTGCAAACGCGTGGCTCTAGCCACTGATATGAATTCCAATGCTACGGCTGTAGCCGCTTTACAAGCGTCAATTTTACTGTTCATATGATGACCGAAGCACATGAGGACCTCCTTTATTTATACCTCATAGATAGAGGAAGAAAACGAGGAAGATTCTTTGTTAATGCTTTGTTAATATATTTACTTATCAAATCATTACTAAATACAATTAAAATGAACAAAACTCAATATCGAGTTCCCCTGATTTGTTAATATTCAAGTGCATCATAAATACATCAGTTTACCAGCAAATAGGTACAATTTTCTATGAGCTTGGATATATGTAGGCGTTTTCTATGAAATACAAATATATTTTCAAAGGAAGACTAATGTACATTTACGAGAGCTAAAACTTAGAAGACATAAATGCAAAGAGCTGACAGAAATATTATTAATAAAACTCAATGCATGTGATTGTAGGTACAAACAATGATAGTACAAACTATAATCAAAACTACTTGAAGCTATACCTACTGTGTTAAAACAATTTATCTATCTAGGTATTGAGTGAAATACATTAATTAAGTAATTAAGCAATGGGAAATGATAAGGACAATACGGTTAGTTTCGATCTATCTTGATTATTACTATTTATTAGGCATCTGAAATAACTTACATCAAGGTTGAGGTCTAGACTTTTGTTTTTTGAGGTGAGATGTGGAACGAATGTAACACCTATGTCTGGCTCAATTTAATAGACTAGCACAAGGGCCACTTCCATGACTCTGGCCAACGCGACGCTGCTTTGGTTATCATTTTCGCTCTAGAATTAATTAAAATACCTAAATTGAAAACGAATATTCTTTTCTGATAATTTTCGTCTTGTGATTATTTATTTATTTATTTTATAGGAATTTAAAGATGAATGATAGGAAACTTATATATTGTTTATGCCTATGGAAAGCTCTAAGTTGTATTTGAAATAAAAATTACTCAAATATTTTGACGTAAGTGAATAATAATCTATTAATTATGCGAAATGAATAGGGTGAGTTACGAAATATCGGACAGTTCCTCATATAAGAAATCACCCTATATACTAATACACAGTGTGTCTTTGTCTGTTGGTTGGTTGCACGAAAAATATCACGCTTTAACATTAAACAATGTATAGAAAATGAATTACATATATGTTTCGAACACAAATATTTTCTGACACAGATTTTTTTGACAAAAATTACATACATTTTTAACAAAATTAATATTCGTTAACAAATTTTTTAAACTTATTTTTTAAGTAGGTATATTTTTTATAATCAATTTTTAAATGTATTCTTCAGATTTATATATTTTTTATTTTATATAATATTCTACATACATACACTTTTTTACCAAACATTTTTTTTAACATAATTATTTTAGGTATATATTTTTTTCAATTTATTTATATATTTTTTACTATTGATAACCCACTATTTTTAATGGCAATTACACTAGTATTAGATAATTATCATTTTTAACATAAAAAATGTGACCTGATACACGGGATTATATTGATACTAGTGTAATTCCCATTAAAATTAATGGATTATCAATAAAAAATATACATATCTAAAAAATATACTTTAAAAAATGTACGTAGAAAAATTATGTGTAAGAAAATTTTTATTTAGGAAAAGTGTGAGTAAAGAAATTTATGCATAGAAGAATATATATGTAAAACAACATTATGTAAAATAATTATGTTAAAAAAATGTTTGTTGAAAAAGTGTATGTAGAATATTATATAAAATAAATAAAAAATACATACATCTAAAGAATATATTCAAAATTTGAATTATAAACAAATATATTTAAAATATGTTTAAAAAATTGTTAACGAATATTTATTTTGTTAAAGAATATTTGTTAAAAAATGTATCAAAAAATTTTTTGTATAAAAAAATGTATGTAATTTGTGTCAGAAAATTTTGTGTCAGGAAAATTTGTGTCAGAAATTATTTGTGTTCGAAACATACATGTAATTCATTTTCTCTATACATTAAATGTTAAGCATGACATTTTTCTTGCAACCAACCAACAGACAAAGACACACTGTATATATATAGTATATAGGGTGATGATTTATTTTTTATTTTAATGGAAAGGTACCCTTCTATCGAATTATACTATTGAAAACCCTTTATTTTAAACGGGAAAATACTCTATAGTAGGAAAATGGAGGGAAAATAGCAGTGTGATGTATGACATTCTACTCATATTTAATCAACAGCCAACTTTGTCAGTTATCACATTTTACTTATTTGCCTTAAAAATATTAAAAGCTAGCTGCAAAAATTACTACTAGCCGCAAGGCTGTGGCGGCTGGACTGCTCCAAGAGCAGTACAGTCGTACCGGATGGAGCCTCTTGCCAAGAGCCGCTTCGGCCGTACGGCTGTAGAAGCTCCATTGGAAAGGGGTACATGGGATATATCGGATAGCAGTCCAAAAGGAGAGCCGAGTGAATCGAGCCGCGCATCTCTAGCCGCTTCAGCCTCCGCATTGGAATTCGACAAAGTGGAGCAGCTCTACAACCGACAATTTGAAATACTTTTTTCAATTGCTAATTATTTTATTAGAATTAAGTAATTTATTTAGTATTAATTAATTAATTTATTTAGTATTAATTATTTAATTTATTTAGTATTAATTAATAAATTTTTTAGTATTAATTTATTTATTAGTATTAATTTATTTATTTTGCATAAATTCATTTATTTTGTATAGATTTATTTATTTTGTATAAATTTATTTATTAAGTATTAAATAATTCATTAATAAATGAATTAATATTAATTTATTTATTAATATTAGGTAATTAATATATTAATATTAGGTAATTAATTTATTAATATTAGGTAATTAATTTATTAATATTAGGTAATTCATTTATTAATATTAATTCATTTATTAATATTAATTCATTTATTAATATTAATTCATTTATTAATATTAATTCATTTATTAATATTAATTCATTTATTAATATTAATTCATTTATTAATATTAATTCATTTATTAATATTAATTCATTTATTAATATTAATTCATTTATTAATATTAATTCATTTATTAATATTGAATGGAAACAGTACCAAAGATACCTAAATTAACAGCAAACTTTGTCTGTTATCACGCTTCACTTATTTACCCTCCAAATATTAAAGGGAGATGTAAAAATTACTACTAGCCGCAGCGGATGGACTGCTCCTTGGGCGACTCTAGCCTTAGTTGCTTGAGCCTCTGGCCCAGAGCCACTTCGGCCGTACGGCTGTAGAAGCTCCATTGGAAAGGGGTACATGGGATATATCGGATAGCAGTCCAAAACGAGAGCCGAGCGTCTTGAAACGCATGGCTCTTGCCGCTTCAGCCGCCGCATTGGAATCACACCTTTAGATAGCAGATATAGCGAGATAATTAATTATTACGAATTATAATTGGCTGAGAGATGGTTTTTAGAGTACTTATTGACTCCCTACCCCCCAGCCCACTTTTCCCTTTCTCCTTCTCCCCAGGGGGGTTAGAGTTATACGAGACCTCTGATATTTTGCACACACTATTAGAAGGTTATACAGCAACAATTTATACAATAAAAAGAAAAGATAAAATTTTGAGATTTCTTCGCGGACGGTCCCCTTAAGGTTTATTTCGTCGATACGAAAGCCATTCAGAAGAAATAGACAAACTCCTCTTTTCAAACCATGCGTGTTGAGTTGATTCAACCGTGTCATAGAAGATCTGCCTCGTTCCATTAACGTAATTGAAGGGCGGTACAGATCTAGCGCTGCACAACACAACTCAATATCGTCACCTTACTATTTTTAATTTAGAGCAAGATAAGAGAGCAATATTACGTTTAGAATAAAATTTAAACGTACATATACTGAAAATCAAGATTGCAAAAAAAGTGAAGAATGTTGTAACGGTTTTTTTATGTGCTCAATTATTTTGGGCCGAAAATTATTGTCTTGGGGCCCAATTTTCCTGGGCCCAATTGTTTCTGGCTCAATGGTAGGTGGGCTCTTTTTGTCTTTATTGGACCTGGCTAGGGAGGCACGACCTAAAAAAATTTATAAATTTTTCTTTCTATGCTATAGCGTCAACGCGGGCATTTTCACGCACTTAGTGAACAAGTAAAATTATCTCTAAAACTATTATAGATAAAGAAGATATGTAAGATGCAAAAGAAAGAAGTAGTCACTAACTTTATACCGACAAAACGGTTTAGCCCTATGACCAATGGGTCAATAGTTATTCAACTTTGCAACAATTCTGCACCAATCCAGGCAATATTCTGCATTGCAAGTTGATGGCCTGCAGCCCTATTAACTTGGAAACTAATAGATCAATCCAAATTTGAATTAGAGCATCGTAAAGAGCAGCTTCTAGACTCATAGTAACAATACAAAAAGTACGCTTGAGCCACCTGAAAATATAATATTGAGCCACCTCATTATTGAGCCACCTGAAAATATAAATCGCGCATAATTTACTATTACGAAAAAATATAAGTTAAAATATACTTTAAATATTGCACAAACATCAGAAAATAGCTTTCTGTGAGGTCAGATTCACGTTACAGACAAGAGCTTATTTTATATTACATTTTTTGTTGGTGCATAAATTCTTCTGCTTAATGAAAGCTTAGGCAGGCATCTTTTCGCACATACACTACACACAGTATGTACACACCCTATCTTTCGATACTTTTTCTTTTGATACTTTTTCTTTTGATACTTTGTCTTTTGATACTTTGTCTTTCGATACTTTGTCTTTCGATATTCGTTCCGCACACCATTCCAAGTAGGTAGGTAAGTATTAAAAGTAGGACGGTACTCAATGCTGGTAGGAAGGTAGGTATTCAATGTAGGTAGGTACTCAAAGTAGGAAGGTACTCAAAGTTGGTAGGAAGGTAGGAATTCAAAGTAGGTAGGTACTCAAAGCCGGTAGTTAGGTACTGAAAGTGAGTAGATATGTACTCATAGCAGGTAGGTAAATATTCAAACCAGGTAGGTAGGAAGGCTTAAGTAAGTGAGAAGTAGGTTTAATGTAGTTGGGCAGTTAGTTTTAAAGTAGGTTGATAGGTAGATTAAAGTAAGTAGGTTAAAATAGGTAGGTTTCAAAGGTAGGTTGGTATGGAGGTAGGTTCAATGTAGGTAGTTAGGTAGGTAGATTTAAAGAAGGTAGGTTGGTAGTTTGGTAGGCTGGTAGGTAGGTAGATTGTGCAAAATGTAAGGTGTGAAATTTAATATATATGTAAATTAGAATACTTAAAATTAATTTGATGTTCTATTCGTTAAAATGTTCTAACAATATTTTTTATATTGCGATTATTTTTTTTCTCAACAGGTATGCTAATATCATCAAACTTCTGATGTTGGAAACTCTAAATAATGGAGAACTCACAAAGTTTAGAAACGCCTTCACTCTATTGCTGAAGAAATACTATGAACCAAAGGATAGATCTCCTGTCTATTATTTGGATCTCATTCTGTCATCAGACAGCAATGCAGACATCATCAGTATTGTGTCTGACTGCCTGAGAGGATGTGAAAGGTATTTCTTACGTTACTACAGACACATTAAACCCATAACTGATGTGGTACAGAAACTGAAGACTGCAGTTAAGATTACCTTCAAGTCTCACGAGGCTGGAAATACTCAGCCACTAAACAAATTGCTGACAGTACTGAGAGATGACAGTGAAATTAGCTTTCGTTTGTTTCATAGTTACGACAATTACGAACCACTGGAGGGAGAATTCTACACACAGCTCAAGAAAAGCAAGTAAGTTACTTTTGTTGTTATTCATATTACCTCTATTTTAATCTATATTAACTACGTACAAAGATTAAAGTAGAGAATTAGAGATAGAAAAATATAAAGACTGATATCAATAAAATAATTAATACTATATAAATAAATATATCATAATTAATATATAAATAATATTATATAAATAGTATATACTCAAAGCCTGTGATTTAAAAGTAACTTTGTAGGTACTGAATGAAGTTAGTGAACCTATTACATTAATATTAAATAAAAGGAATTATAGGTGATCTTAGCTTGTCTATTTAATTATAGTACATTAATATTATATTAATATTATATTATTGTTAAATCAATATAATTTGCATATAATATTACATTATTATTAAATCAATATAATATTCATATAATATTTATATATTATTGATATAATATAAATATTATATAAATAAAATGTAAATATAATATTATATTGATATCATATTGATATAATTTAAATATTATATTTTTATATTATAAGTGTTATATTAATATTATATAATGTAAATATTAATACTATCAAAGATTTAATACAAATAGTGAGGTTATTTACCAAAACTTTTAACTTATATTTATCTTTATACCAATTGTTTAATTTTTCCCACATTATCATCAGGTGCAAAGTAACTCAGTTCAAAGCTTGCGTTTCATCAGAAGAAAATCTTTCCATTTTGGTGAGAAGTCACAGAGGTAATGAGAAGGGTTTGCTGGCATTCAGCATGGACTGTACTTCAGTTTTCAGCTTTGCAGTCTTAGAGGAATACAAAGGAAGAGTCTTAGGTGAGTGTATCAGCTGTGCTGCTGAAAAACAAAGTTATTAGTAAATAGCAATACTTCGCTAGTATTATTACGTGGACCGATCATTGAGCCCCGACAATTAGGCCTCGACAGTTGAACCCGTCGACAATTGGGCCTAGGTCAATTTGGCCTACGACAATATATTGGGCACCCAAGGCAATTATATTATTTGCGCACTTTTTTCATATTGTGCATATTGCATACATGCATTGACTCTGCAAAACATTTCAAGAGCATAAAATATACACGTGTACATACATGCAAACTGATAAATATGTGCAACTTGGTCACTTTGCAACATGAAACAGTCTACCACAGCTTTCCTATGCAGTTTTCTTCAGTGACCACTGCATAGAAAACGTTTTCAAATTATCTGTGGTCTCCCTTAGATATACTGCTATTAAATGCGTAAACTTAGTATCTAG
The DNA here is from genome assembly GCA_947561585.1 of Caprella mutica. NCBI lineage: Eukaryota > Metazoa > Arthropoda > Malacostraca > Amphipoda > Caprellidae > Caprella > Caprella mutica. The sequence continues at coordinate 71,385 of CANNZV010003005.1, forward strand.
ATTTTATAAAAATGTTCATTAAAATCTAAAAAGTTCGTAGTTGGAATAATAAATACACAAATATATCCCGAAATGTATATAACACTTGGTATTTAGTAATTAGCTACTGTTTGTAATTGATAAATAAATTTATTCATTTATTTTAAAAAGTTGTACCTACTGCTCTATAAATATGAAAACTAATAGCACGTATTTTACGGCATATAATTTAATTAAGTAATTAAAACACAATTATTTTAATTGAACAATTCAAGACTAAGGAACGGAATTCCAAATATACCTGCTACATATTGCAGAGATAGGCATATAATATGTGACAATATAAAGAATGGAATATGTTCTATATTGTCACATCCCTAATAACCATCGATAACCAAAATCTAATGTAACTAAAGCTGATATTAATTATAAATTTAACAACTCAATTTATGAAGCACTGTTGCTGTTTGTACTAAAATACCCATATGACTGCATATAACAGAACTCCGCCCCCTTCTCCTTGTTAGGTTTTGGCCGACCAATCAGAGAAAAGTCTGCGCTAATGCCATATTTCAGAATACACAATATCCAAACTGTACTGTTTCGATAGGAACTTAGGCGGTGGAGACAGTAACTCAAAAAGCATATACGCTGTGTACGTATTCTTAGAAACCATAACTTTATTTACTATAACTTTAAAAACTTGTGAGTGAGAAATGCTATTTTAATAACCTATAACCAAAAAGTTCTATATTCTAAAAATAATATACATTAAAAACTGTATTTAAAAAAAATTAGGTATAAATACCTTAACCTTATAACACGATATCCTTAAAAAATATATCGTTAAAATTACTATCGTTAATTGTAACTATTTTTATAACCATATTCATTAATACCAGTATTTTAGAAAAAATATTTTATTCAAACGATAACCTAAAAATTCTTAGGCTTTTTTATCTATATTTTAAAATCTTAGACGGAAGAATCATAACCTTCTTGGGCACACCGCGTAGAGTTTCGAAACAAATATCTAATACATAATCTCTTGTGTGATTTGTAATATTAGAATTTAATTCTCAGAAGTCCAGAACTGGCCTTACTGTATTTTTGGTACGCTGTTCAACTGCCATTAAAGGTAAAATCCCTGAATTTACATTTTCTTTCCACGGTACTAATATTTCTTCATCTATCCATCTCTCTACTTCTTTTTCGAATTCATTTTTCCTTGTCGCCTATCAACCCGTTATCATAACAGCTGATTGTATTCTTCAATTTTATTGGCTGTTCAGTCTTCCAATACCACTCATCAATCCACTGATTACCATCAAATCTTGCATCAAAAGCTGAATCTTTGATTCTCAACTTTGAGTCTTCTTTATCATTAGTATTCTTCTCAACTAATTTACCTACACACGCCACACCGATCAAATCAAAGGAAACTGCTCCATTACTTATCCTAACTCCACCAAGCGAGTCAATTAAATCAACTCCCATCACTAAATCTTCACCCTCAACTAACTGATCAACAACTAGCACTCCTTCAACAACAACAGACTTGCCTCCTATTGTAAATAACAACTTCTTAACCCTTTTACATTTAACCTTAATATCATTGAAGGCCTTAATATGAGTATCCCCGTTACAAAGAGACACTTCCTTGCAGTTAGTAATACATTTAGAATGTATAACTTTTGTAGAGCACCCAGTTTCTACCAAAGCTTTAACATGTTCACATAACACCATAACTGTTACCATCGGCAATTTGCCTAAACACGTTTTGACAACAATAGGGTAACAGGTGGTACAGTAGTTACCCTCTACTCGTTTCCCGAATTATTTTCTGGCCACTTACTGGAAATATAGCCAACTACATTACACCGAAAACCTTTTACTCTTTGCTCTCTTTTAATTACGGATCATGTGAGGTACACCGCATTGAAAACATTGTCCCTTGATTACATCAACATTAGGGGAGGGCTCTTCATGGATAGAGGCATTACTACTATTTGGTCTATCTGTTCTTCTACTAAAGTGACAGCAGTTATCCCCCGTATTGTTGTTTTGATGTTAAAGTTCTAGCTTTTTCGAGAGTTTCGCTCATTTCAATTTTCAGGACATTAGGCATCTGCTGCAAACTTACTCCAATATGATCGTGGAATCAATTAATGAAGGACAGCTCAACTAAGTGTGTTATCCCATATCCTGTCATTTTTGCCAAAGCTGCTAATCTTCTTATTTCAGTTGCAAAAACATCTACAGGCTCGCTCGTCCACTTGAGAAGAGTTAATTTCCTATACGCAATAAAAAGCGTCATCTGCAAAAGCTTATTTTAACGTACTCTTAATTATAGTTTCATCCTCTTGCTAAGCTTCAGACAACTCTAAATACACTGCTAGAGCACTAACTTCTAAGTACAGTGGTATCAAACTAGCTAAATCTTTAACTTTCTGAAGTTTTGCAACTTAACTCACTTTTTAAGCCAGGCAACAATATCACCTTCACCAGTATATGGTTTAATCATATCTGAAGAAATCATGTGCGCCATTAATAGACTGACAACTGAATACCTAGAAATCCGTTCAAACTACTTGTAGTCAACTCAATGCCTAGATAGCTTGTAGTTCTAACAACAAACTGGCTTACCTTAGTTAGTTTTCTTCTTTCTATGTATCGCTTTCACTTTAAATCAGTTGACAACAAAACTTCGGAATTCACGACGAACAACGGAAAATAACCACCTATGACTCCAGAGCACGACATATAACAACTTCACTCAATAACGACAGCGAGAGAATTGAAAACCGAATCTCTGACTTGAGCGGTTGAGCGCATTAGAAAACACAACACAATCCCACAGATTCGTAGCAAATAGTTTAATCCTCCCTTCTAATTATGGTTGATTATATTAAATTATACTGAATATTATAATCCTTACTTTATATTAAATATATTAATCCTTCCTATAATCAGTACGAGGTTAGTTAAATATTGCGTTATTACAAACTTATATTATTATATAATGATATAACTTTGTTTAAGTTTAATTATATTCTTAATATTTATTAATAAATTAAATATTAGTTAAATATTGTGTTTTTACAAAGTCTATGATTTAATTCTTTGAGCATATCACAATATTGAAGAAATAATTTTTAGTTAAGATTATAATTGAAATAGTTACCCCCAAAAAAATCTTTTCTCTCTCACTCATAGAAAACTTTAATTATTTGTATGGATAGCTTAAATAGATGTCTAATAATAATTAATAAATGTCTAATAATAATTAATAAATGTCTAATAATAAGTAATAAATGTCTAATAATAATCAATAAATGTGTTACCCAAAAAACACTTACTACTTTTACTCACTACAATTACTACAATTTTATTTCATTTGCAGGTCTTAGCGTGAAATACTCTGAATACTTTTCCAACACTGGGAATAATCCTATTCCAGAGAGAACCATCCTGTGCATAGATCACATACCTGCGGATGGCAAGGACATCCTGCTCCACCATATCAAGTACTTATCTCCTGAATCAAAACAGTGAGTGATATTTAACTTAGAACTTAATGGATATAGATGTGAAAAGAGTACTTTAATAACCTACCCTGACTTTATAAATACAGTCGTGACGATCTGAAGCTTCAACAATATAATATTTGACTGAAAAACTATCCAGAATCTAGATACAATCCCTAAATCAGTATTTCTTAACCTGTGTTCGAGCGAACCCCAGAGGTTCGGTGAGACAGTTTTAAGGGGAGCTTTTCGAAAATGAGGTTTTTTCTTTGTTTACCGCTTGATGTTTCTGAAACTTGGAAGGTATATGTAAAAACAAATTCTAAGACATTTTTGCTCATATGATTTTTCCAAAAAATTTGATATTTTGAGATTTTTGAGTTATTTTTGAGTTTTTTTGTATCATTTTCAAAATCTATCTTCTCTCACAATTTTGACCAATATTTCTGCTTTATGCTTCATAACATAGCTAAAAGGTATCAAAACATTTCTTCGCTCATAGTTATTTGAAAATCATAACCAGTTTTTAGAAAAAAACGAAAAAGTAAAAATTGAATTATTTTTTTTGACTTTTTTTATTTTTTTTTATTTTTTTGAACAAATTTTGAATTTCTTAAAACGAATAATTGTAGCCTAGGAATTTACCTTCATTTTGCACGTTGAATAACAAAAATCGGTTGAAAACTCTAGAAGAAGTAGGGATTTCAATTTGCAAAATTCGCAAAATATGAAGTAGGAGAAAAATGGCTTCAAATTTTTAGGGTTCTGAAGTTTGAAAAAAGGGTTTTGCCTGCTGATAACAGCATACCACTGTGACATTATAGGTTACACATAACTTCATCGCGAAGGGGGACTTTTGAACAGTAGAGACCCCTATTTCTTCCACTCCATTGCATAACCATTAGTCATTAGGTTGGAAACTTATTAGGCTGGAAACGCTCTGAACGTATCAGTGTAGTACATATGTACTTATGTTTGTACGACTTATAGTGAGAATTTTGCAATTCTGTTTTCACAGTCTTGTAGAATTATGTCTATAGATTAATATTAAATAAAATAACGAAAAATGATATTTTTACCGTTTTTTTCGAAAAGCTTCCCTTAAGGGTTCGGCAGCTTGGTTCATTCTGTTTTTTATTCATATGCGAAATTCATGTTTAGCTCGTTTTGATCATTGAGCATAGTGATTTAGTGGAAAAATGATGCATGGCACACTTCTTTACTAATGCAGTATATGCAATGATTATGTACTTATGTTTCTATTTGGATGGAGAAAAACACATTTTATTTTTTTAAGTACAAGGGTTCGGTGAATGCATGTATGGAGCTTGTGTGGTTCGGTACCTAAAAAGAGGTTAAGAACCGCTGCAGCCTAAATATATAAAAACATGAATATATGTTACTAATCTAGTAAACTTCTATTTACAATTTAATAACTCTATTAACTGTTCGCTATTAGAAAGGATTATCTAGCAATAGTTATTGCCACAGATTCTTTTTAATAGTCTTCTATTATCAGTTCTTTAGATCTATAATTTAACAAGGCTTTTATAATGCTATATATTAATCACAGGTGGGGAATGAAACACATTAATCACAAATCTAATATAATAATTATCTGGTGCAATACACT
>CANNZV010003006.1:0-21420 GCA_947561585.1 Caprella mutica
GTAAATCTCTAACAAATAAAGTTCGAATCTCATGACATTTGAATTGGTGATGATCAAACATTATTCCTCGTTTAGGGTGTTCGAATGGCAGCCAAATTCGAAGCATTCGTCCGCTCCGATCCAAGATTTGAAATCCCTCATGCTAGACACCTTGGAATGGTTGTTTTCCGTTTAGTGGGTGAAAACGAACTCACGGAAAAACTGCTGAAGAAAGTGAACTCTTCGGGAAAACTTCACTGCGTTCCTGCAAGCTTGAAAGGGACTTATGTAATTAGGTAATGAAGTTAAAGTTTGTGTATTGAATAACCTAAATTTATACTGAACTAACAGCTGCTTATAACTCACAGATGTGTGAGATATGAATTTTTTAATTAAAGTACCCTATAATATTGCAGGTTCACTGTAACCTCTCCACATACAACAGTTGAAGATCTCTCACAAGATTGGGCATTCATTCGGCAAATAGCTTCAGAAGTTCTGAACAATTCGCAAGTTGTGGAGCACAAAGCCAGAGTGCCTCTCAAAGGTCTAGAAATTATTTAGATTTCACATAAATAAATAACTAATTCGCACTGAATTTTAAAATTTACAAAATTGTGTTATTTTATTGTAATATATTCCTTAATGTTCCATTAAATCTTTTATTTCAATAGACACAAAAAGGAATGCCAACTTTGGAACATCCCTCCTCCTGGCCAATTCTCCCATGTCTCCAAAGATCGTCAATGGTTCTTTTGCTGCCATTTTCGATAACAATGAAGTGATAAGCGAATTTGCCAAGAAACTTCAGCAGCTGAAGATTGACGTCAAGGGGTCTCCTGGTCGAGGTAATACATATTGACAATCTCTGATTTTTTGTTTCTCAATAGCTTGATGTAGTTCGAACCATCATTATTTTGTATCCATCTTTAGTAGTGTTATACTTATAGTATATTAAATCTTTTATTAATTTTGCAATAGAAAATCCTTCATTCTTTAGTTTCCCAATTCTTAAATTTTTTAACCTTATTATTTGGCTAGTTGATTTGTCTTATTTTTTTCTCCTTTCCAATTTTGTTTTGTAGAAGAACTCTTCAGATCCCTGGTGATGCTTTATTTTATGCTTAAGGATACCGACAAAAAAGGCAGAAGTGGGTACATCCTAACTCATTCACTATAGAGGAGTTCACTATAGAGGATAGTTCTTTACACAGGACTCTACATTCATTATAGAAGATTTCTATTTCAGTTTATAAGAAATATATTGAGAGGGAATATGATCTCCAAATTTAATCTTCCAGTGGATGATTTAGTTAAATTTATACCTATTAATATTATTCAGCACTAGTTTTAAGAATTTTAGATGCTCCTCCTAACAGATTAACAATATTTTTTTCACAGTTTTATAAATTTCAACGTATGGATGTTTTGGTCACCTGAACTGTGGATATTGTGCAAAAGGATGTGATTTCCCGCTTCACAACTGTGACCATGCCTTCGAGTGACTGCATTTCCAACGGGAATTCATGACGGACATATTCACCAACTTTAGCCTGTAATATTACTTTGTTAAGTCAGCTTTAAACATATAGGACCAGGTACTTACATACATGAAGCTAGAACAATATATGCAACTATCATGTCAATATTACAATGTACCCTTATGAAAAATGGTGATCCCATACTCACAATTCCTTTTTCGATAAAGTTGGCAACCATAATTATCACATTCACTTCTTGTTCAATTACCATCCTCCAAAAGTCTGCGATAGTACTAACATTGCAGTCTTTCGGACCTTGAGACGCAATGTACCTCCTATTCTTGGACACGCTCTGCAATCAGAAAAAATGTAGTCATGAACATCGAATCATAATTGTGTGCTTCAAACATTTACCTATATTTAAATTAGTTGAAATATTGCAAATGAATAAATAACGTTAACACAACATTTGCCATCAATCCTATTATGTTTACCGTTATGTGATTTGCATTTATGTAGTCAGATGAGGGGTCTCCATCCATGACTCTCAGTCGAACTCGAGTGTCATTGTCTGATTAGAGAAAGAGTGTTAACGTACACTAAATTCAACTCTGCTTTGGTCGATTTCTAAGAAATTCAATCTCCTTAAAATTCGAAGCTATTCAATTCATCTGTTCTCCAATGTTCGATAGCATTTCTTTTTCAACAGCCATAAGTGAGAAAATACTGAATAAATACGAAACTCTAATAATTAAGTAGATTATAAATGACAACTAATTCAGGAACAGACTTTTAAATGATGCGCGAGGACCTATTACAACGGTTCCATTTATTGAAGATGTTCAAAAATATCTAAGCTATTTTAGAATTGTAATCTATAATAATAATTTATATACGAACATATGCGGTTCTGGTTACGATTCTTCTTCCTGTTTTCATTGCTCTCTGAATCAGAGGTTGATTTTGGAATACTTCTGGGAATAGCCTGCACGAGGTAAACATTTTAATTAGAGTTTCATTTATATTTTAATATTCATATTTCGTCCATGGAACTATACTATACCATGAACTTTTCAACTGCTGCATCCGAGTTAATTTGGAAATTGAGTAAACCTTCCAAGTTCATTGGAGGCACTGCCTCATCTCTGATCTCTTCTAATGGAAGTTCTGTAAAAGAAAAAAAAATACAAATCATAATGAAGAGGAATGACACTTATAAACTCTTGGTGTGCAATAGATATGTATTAAATAGATGAAGATGGAATATTTATGATATGTGAGCATCCTTTTCATTTAGGTAGTTACGATTGAGGATGCAATATAAAATCATATTATATTTGTGGATAGAGAGCTTTAGTAGAAAATAGGTAAACTTTATACGACAGCTGGTCATAATTCCAGGTTTTTCACCGCTTGTTCTGATGATTAATAGACATTCTTCCATTCGAAAGCTTAAATCCTAAAATTATATTCACTGCTAAAATTTTAACAACTTTTTCGAAAATATATGGAATATTCGATGAGTCTGAATATTTTCAATCACTAAGATTAAATAGGTGTTACAAATAGATTATTAGAAATAATTCATTGAAGTCAAGTAACAGGCTAATCAATTTATTGAATTAGTTCAGTTAAGATATATGTATATGTAGAAGATAATTTTTTCACAAAGTCTTTTTTCGTAAGTTTGAACTATTATTAAATACAATAACTACAACATAGTAAACTTTAGATCCAATTGTTCTGTTTCCTGTTTGGTTTGGAGTTTTTCCTTGTCAAGACATATTATAAACTAAATGATAAACAGTATTAAGATTCATCCTATTTTGATTTTTGACAGATTTACCATATAGTGTTGATTCAGGTTGAATATTTCTTTTTCCAATATCTTCTTGTGGATTGCCATACAGTGTTGATTCCAATTCAATATTTTCTTCTGGTCTTCTCGTCACTTCTCTCTTATTTCGGTGAACGACTATTCTGTGAATGTATTAGGTATTTTTTTAGGAAAATTGACTCGTATAATATTTTAAACGATAATTGGCCAGTATTTCAGCGATTAATTTTTTTATTTCTTTTGTCAATCAGACAACAGGAAAATCACTTCAAATTCCCAAAATATTTAAAAATACTCATATATATTTACCCAATGATAAGTAACGCCATTACTACAAGACTACCGGTCGGGATCACTATCCAAAGGTACTGATTAGGCTGATGAAGTGATCCACCAGCTGTAAAAGTTATTTTTGGTTCTTCCACCAATAATCTGTCATCTGAATAATGAAGAGAAATCAATTAATTACTATTTGATAATTACCTCACAATTTTGTCCTAATTGTTACACTTACTATTCAGTTCGAGTTCGATGAGGGGGATAACAGAATATACCTGTCCGCGATCCAGAGGAGGATTGTTAGGTGGGTATCCTGAACCAACTGTGAATTCTCTCTTGTTCTGAATGGAATGAATTTTATTGAGCATTCCTTTGCTGAATGCTGATATAAATATTTAATCAGATTTAGGATAAAAATATAATTACTAACTTCAACAACCCCGGCTACATATAATTTTGTTCCCAATTCCTCTTCTCCTGAACGCTTAATTTCCATTCCAGCTCTTTTGTATTTGGCATATAGAGCAGTTAAGTTCATCCTTTCTTCACCATACCCGCTGACGACAACGATGACCACATTTCTATTAGGAAAAAAAAAATCATTCAGTTAACAACTGATTATGTGATAGTTGTAATTATAATCAATATTTACTATATTTAAATGATATATGATACCCACATTATGGAATCTCCTGATGAGATTATAGGTATTTTGATTACAATTGTAGTATTGGTGATTGAGTCAGCATAGAATGTATCATTAAGCATTGGTTCAGTCAGTTTCGTATTAGTAGCCGTTTCTGCCACACTACTGCAAGCCTTTGAGTTGCAGCATCCACTTTTCACCAGATATTTGGAACTAGGTCTCAACCCGGTAAACTGTAAATATCAAAACAGATCTGTTTAAAAATTCTAACTATAAATTATACAGGATAGTTCAAAACAATCTTTTTTCATAATCCCTACAGTGAATGTGTATCCTTTTTGTGGAATGACTGGATCTTTGGAGCTATTTTGCTGAAGGAAGTCCTTGTGCAGGCTAGCCCAGCAACTTGGTTGTTCACCTACGTACTGAGATGTAGTGACTACAACAACAATTTCGTAAAGAGCGGATGTAGGCATCAGTGTGGGTTTACCTGGAGCTGAAATCATTAATGATAATAATTAGCTAATTTCAAACTGTTTTTTCAATTGTTAAAGTTTAGTGATTGAATGGAAGACATTTTGAATCCAATATACCTGTTGGTGTCGTCAATCCATAAACCGTTCTTGAATCATCCGAGCATTCGTATGCATCTTCTGTTTTGCAGCTCTGAACCTTGAAAATCAATGCAATATTTGATGATTGGAAATATTTATACTCAACGGGATTTTCATATTTTGGTATTTCCAAATTCAACGATGAAGGTTTTCTTATTGGAATCAAATTGTCGAATAGAAAGATGTCTATTCATCATCAAAATCGATTTCAGGATCATTATCCTGAACTTGTACTTATAATTGCAAAACTTTCCACAAAATGACTAAGAGTTTCACCTCTTTCACCTACAACAAAGATCTGAAAGTTGGGCTGGTTTTGTGGATTTTTAAAATTTTAATGATAACTCAAAATATACAATAAATTTCTATGTGTTACTAATATATTATTACTTGGCTAGTTAAAAACGATCTTATCTGATAATGGTTTCGCAATTGAACAGTCAAATTTATTACATTTTAACTGAAAAAGTAGAAAAATCCACAAAACCTATAATGTCGATAACTTCCACAAAACCTAAAACTCTGATAAGTGGAAAAGGTAGGCCTATAGGCCTATGGGAAGTACATCTTTTACATGAACCAACATTCCCCTTATCATCGTATAATTTTTTTTAATTCAAATTCCCTCAAAAAACGCAGTAGTTGCATTTTTGACTTAGGTGACTTATAGCTAAAAGATTTTCTGCGTATTGGACATTTCACAAATATTCGTTTAATTAATTAATTATTCCATTATACAAGCTAAGAATTTACAAGTACATTGCTTTGCACTGAATACATATTCTGTGAAAAATACGGCTCAATTGGTGGCGTATTTGGTTCAGAAAAAATCAATATCCATTTTCTCCCACCTATAATAACGGTTATATTTTTGAAAATGGTAAGTAATTTGTCAATTAGGGTATATCATGCCTTATAACTTTATATATATACATTAAAAATGTATTTAGGGTAGAGAAGGTTAATTTATATTTGTTTAGCTCGATTATTCGTAAATTGAAAAGAATTAAATTAATTTTAAAGCTAAAATCAGTATTTGTTACCTCATTTTGTACCAAAACAAGTATAACTTTAATTTTTCGCGGTCTGTCTCCTAACCTAACCAAACCTAACCTAACCTAACCTAACCTAACCTAACCTAACCTAACCTAACCTAACCTAACCTAACCTAACCTAACTAGTACGTTATTTTAGGCTAATCTTGGTAGCTATTCAAACATAGGTATATTACTTATGATGTTTACTTGAAATAAAAATAATTAATTATGTTTTATTTAATACTTTCTGTTTAATTTTTTCTTAAAGTAGTTTTAGGGTAAATTCCGAATTATCGGTTGGTTTCACATCTCCGGTCATGTAAGAAAAAATTGTACAGTAATGCCTAATTATTTAATTTTAATTTTAATTGGTATCTGTGATACTTGCAGGTTTCATAGATACCAATTTAAATGACAATTAAATAATCATTATTATATATCTAGTTTTTTCTTATATGATCGGAGATGTGAAACCGACCGGTAATTCGGAACTTACCCTAGGTACTAGGAATTGAAACTAGAAACGAATTCTAATTAGATAGGTACTTAACTAGGTAGATAATGAAATTGAAAAATTTAATGTTTTATATTTAACCAGATAGATACATAGGAGGCCTGTTTAAGATTAAATAATAAAAATGCATGACAAAAGAGTACAATACAAATAATTGGAGAAAATATAGCTTCTTAATTTGTATATATAAATATAGCATATTCAGTATCATTTGCGTATATTTTACATACATAAAACATACATATTATACCGACATAAGCTACAAGACATTAAATTCATTAGTAGTGATGCACGATCACTAGCAATATATCTAGTGACTAATGGAATCTATTCAATATTACTTGGCAACTCAACTAGATATCCACAAAACAAGAGTGTTGTGATAACGAAATCAACTAAACCCAAATTTACACTAAACCGGGGAAAAATCAACAAAACCTGGGATTTTTCCACAAAACCTGTTTTTCGTCCACAAAACCGTGAAATTTTACACAAAACCTAAACTTTCATAATAACAACAAAGATGGTTGTTATTGAACACTGTTAAGCATAATGACAATAATTAAAAACTAGACTTTATGCATTGTCCCCAATGAATTTTATAGTGTCAATAAGTAGCTATTATTTTCTTTACTGGCCATTTAATAAACCAAAATACTATTTGTTGTCTTCAAATTTTTGTCCACTTTAATTAAATAAATACATAAAATAATATTCTATATATAATATTCTATAAATGATATTCTATATATAATATATAATAATATTCTCATCAAATATTTCCAAGGGGGTTATTATAAACTCAACGTTGCAATTTTTTCGTAGGATAAATAGACATCTTTCTATTGGAAAGCTAGAGTCCTAAGAAGAAACATTCAATGTTGGGTTTATAATAACCCCCTTGGAAATATTTGATGAGAATATTATTATAATTTGAAAGTATTATTTAAGCCCCTCAATTTTGTAAGAAATAAAGGGGGAAAGAGATGACTACATGGAATTGGAACTGTTGGAAGAGACTGGTGTGATGTTGATGGGAACAGGAGGAAGAGTGGGAGGTGAGCAAGTAGAAGGAATTATGCTAGATAGATTAGGAGCTATGTGGACTGGGGAGAGGAAGAGGTACAGTTGACTGAGTGTGAGGCAAGTGCTATCAATCGAAAATATACCATGACATCGAAAGAACTGTCAGGTGTGGATCCCTGGGGGTGAACCGAACCCTCGTCATGTGCAGTAAGGCCGTGGATTGAATTGGATTTGAATCATTTGAGGTTATGAAAGCCATGGAGATTGAATCCGTCAAGTGAGCATCATAAGTATGTTATGTAGGTAAATTGTGTAGTATTTTTTATTTGATGGTGTCGTATAACAGATTCAGTTTTTAAGTTTGTTAACAATAACCTACGTAAGTGTGCTCCATCCGCACTTGTGTGTAATAATTTATAATTTGTATAGTAGCAGTGGTATAGTTTGAATCTCAATAAATAATTTTGTATCCAATTAAAATGGACATGTAGAACTAAATGTTGGTAATTAGCTGTCTATACACTTGTATATTTTCTATTGTGACAAAACTATCTAATCAGTTTTACTAGAACCTCGGTAACATAATGTAATAAATATGTTGTTAGAGCGTAAAATTCTAACATTATTCTATAACTATTCTAGTGAATTGAGATCTCTCTAATGAGTTAAAGGATTTGATTTAGGGTTTAAAAAGTAAAATAAATTGTTAGCTTTTAAAAAATAATAATAATATATTCTTCATTGTGACTGTCATTTCTTTCTCTCCACAAAATATATTTGCAATATTAGAGTAGGGAACATTTTTTATAGTCAATAAGGTAATTAGTTTTTAGTAATTTATATTTGGTTTCTGTTAACCAGAGCTCTGAAATAAAAAATGTATTCGTCACTGCTACATGATATTTTTTTAAATGACTAAGAGAGAAAAGAGGAAGAAAAGCAAAAAAAATTAGAGAAGAAAAATATCATGAACAAAAGGGGAATAATTATTTCTCAAAACTGACTATCTTTATTAAAGCTATTGTTATCCCACCTTCAAACTGTAGTTGACATTGAAATGTAGATCTTCTAGCTGGTAGCAGATAGCACCATTTGAGGATGAACAGAGGGATGTAGGTTTAACAATTTCAGTCCGCCACTTATTTTTATTTTTGTGACTGAGTTTGTAGGATTGAATCAAGGCGAGGGATGGACAGGGAATCAACCATTCCAAGAAGAGGGAGTTGTTCGTAGCTCCGCTAACTTTAAAATCTTGAACAACTCCCGACCCTGCATTTTTATTCATATGATAAGTGGGAGTATAACACTAATTTTTTTATGCTAAAATATTAAATCGTCAAACTTACTGTTTGCCTCCAATGTAGAAAAGGCACCTTGAGTAGATATTGACTGACCGATGGAGTTCTTCAAATAGACTGTAATGGAGTAGTCAGTGTAGTGTTCCAAATTTCTGAAATTCTTGTTTAGAGTTGTTGAGTACGTGAAATTGTCCACAATGATGTCCTCATATGATGTGTCATTAGTACAGTTTGATAATTTTTTTATTTTCCAAACCGATGTGATATTCGGACCATGGAACTTCTGGCATTCAGATTCTATTCCAGTGGTACAATCTAGTGATTGATATTGTGATCTAGTGCTACAGCTCAGCTCTTGCCATTCTAAATCAGGTACTGAAATTATAAATAGTAAGTCATAAACAGCGTGGAATTCAATTTTTGTCATCACGTACTTATTTTAGTAAGGTTATTTACATTTATATGGAAAACTGATGCAGTAACACTCACCATCATTGGGAGGTGTAGAGAAGGTTTGACAAACCGGAATTAAAGATTTACCAACTCTATTCACGCCAGCAACACAAACTTCGAACATTGCAGAGTACGAAATGTGATTATTGTAGTCAAGTATCATGTGAGTTGCAGTTATGTAATATGTACTATCATCACTGCTATTGTGTGGACATCCAATGTACTTCACCAACTGAAAATTGAATTGCATATTACGATCTTCTCCAAATAAATTTATTAATTATCATGCAAAATTGTGACATATTCATGAGACTTTAATCACCTTCAAAGTTACTTCGTAGCTCCTAGAAAATTTCACTTCATTCCAAACGATGCGAGTTTTATCAGAGGTGACATTTATTCGAATGTAGTCTGGAGCCGGGGGGCCTGCTGAAAAGATTTTAGAGGATAATTGCTTCTATAATATTCAACACTTCTATCCCGATTCCTTATTATTCCTTCTCCGAGAAACAATATTTTTCCATTAAAAAGAAGAAAGAATAGTATCTTTACAGAAGAGGAAATTCCTTCAGAACACCAAGAAAGGGGTGAATTCGAGCGCCCTAAAATCTCTCCTTCGTCATTCGCTGTTGTAACCGGGCAGTCTCCTTTGAATAGTTCGTTGTTTCAACAATGCGTCTACCTATGGACTTCATGATTGAGGAGGTCGTACTGACGTTCGCTCCAGTGATCTCTATAGCAATTGGCCCAAATATTTAAGCATCATCAGGGGCGGAGTATTTCTGACGTTTACGGTTCTCTGCAGCTCCGGTAGCTGATCCAGTTTCAAGCACGGAATCATTGAGTTGTGTTTCGGCAAATGTGTCGACACACGTGCAATCCAAAATCAGACTCTTTCCATTAATGTAAACACAGTAATACCATCAGGGCGCTTTCTATATCCTGACAAGCCCAGAAGACTCAAGGACTGAAGGGAGTCCTGCTGTCAGTAAAGCTCGTTTCACAAAATTATTTATTGCCACAAGTCATGGTTAACTGTAGCTAGAAGACAGGCCCTGGATTCCTAAGAATTCATCCCACTACCACACCGGCAAGAATGAGGTTCACAAACTTTGCCACCCAATCTGAGAGCAATGGCTCTCAGATTGGGACCTCAGGATCAATATGTGTACCTACTGGCGGTGTGGGAATCTCATTCAACCACACTCAAGTTTCCTTAAGACATGTGGATAACAGTCGTCATCACTTTATCAGCTCTGGCCAACAGATTAATGAATGAGCCCGAGGTGAATCCCATTTTTTTTGACTGGACTCATGGACTGGTAACGGTGGTCCAACCTTTAATATCCCCACCTTTATGAACCAACTGCATTCGTAAGCTGCCATTATCGATTACATTAATATTAAAAAGAATAGCTTCAACCAAATCACAAACAGAATACATTGAAGACACAAATGCAGGTAAGGCAATATCTCCAGCTCTCCTACAACCCAGTCAACAATGGCCAATCTGTAGAGTTGCCTGAACCCATGAATTATCTGACATCTCTACATTGGTCACACAAGCAACGGCTGTTCTAAGTGACTTATCGAACAACATGTGCTTGTAAGCTGGAGAATCCCACAGAAAATATTGCAGCTTCAGAATGGAGAAAATATTTCTCAACAAAAAGAAGGCTTGATGGTTTTCGAAAACCTGCAACCAAGAGACCAGTAGATTCAGATCTTCTTTCCTCCTTAAAATCTCACAAATACCAAAGTCACTTTAAAGCTTGTCCCCCCACCTGATCGGATCGGATACGCCGCGGAAGCTTACGAACCTCGGAACGGACACGACACGACGTTCGTACGCACACCAGTTCAGATGACTTCGGAAGGGAAACGATGCCGACATCACAATAAGTTAAAATTTATCGATCATGACAACTTTTTTATACGACACGTATTTGATTTGAAAAATTCGGTAACATCGTGGTTTCATTTCGAATCTCTCTAATTTATTATCATACTAGTGCATTTTTCTATCAAAATTAATGGGGTTTTCCCCAAATAAATATATAAAAAAAATATGTTGAAAACAATATTATATAAAAAATATGTAGAAAAAAATGTAAGTGAAAAAAACTTTATTTAGAAAAATCATATAAGAAAAAAACATATAAAAATGTATATAAAAAATTATGCATAAATAAATGTATGCAAATGAAATGTATGTAGATGAAATGTATGTGAATAAAGTTTATGTAAATAAATTTTATGTGAATAAATTTTATGTGAATAAATTTTGTGTGAATAAATTTTATGTAAATAAATTTTGTGTAAATAAATTTTATGTAAATAAATTTTATGTAAATAAATTTTATGTAAATAAATTTTATGTAAATGAATTTTATGTAAATGAATTTTATGCAAATGAATTTTATGTAAATGAATTTTATGTAAATGAATTTTATGTAAATGAATTTTATGTAAATAAATTTTATGTAAATTTATGTAAATTTATTTAAATAAAATGTTATTCTTCTTATTTCAATAACTTTTCGTGATCTGATTTATAATCATTAAAGTTAATTGAATTAAACTAATTGATTGTGTACTAATATCAACGTATTCATCACGCAGTAGGATATTCACAGCTATTCCAATCTCCCATATCCATCCCAGCCTCTCCATACACCGTTCTGCGCATGCGCAGTCTCTCGGACGCATCAGAACTATCAAAAAAATATTCTTTCTGCGTCGTTTCCGTTCCGATCCGACGCGTTGTTTCGTTTCCGATCCGAGCTGGTGGGCGTTAGCACGTTCAAATGTATTGTTAGATTTTTGTCTGATGCTTCGTGTCCATTCAGATGCGTCGTTTCCGATAAGGTGGGCGACGACAAGCTTGAGTTTGTTTATTGTTATATTTATTTCATATTGAATTTGGTATTTTAACTTCTTGTAGAAGTGGTGGTTTTTGTCTAAAGACTTTTTTATTTTACATTTTTTTAACCAGGAATTTTTTGATGGGGAGAGGAAGTTATTGCACAGCTGGTGTTTTAAAGGTCGGGTGCGTCTAATTTTCATATTAAAGATTTTATCATAATATCATAAATAAACATTTATAAGTAATGAATATGAAATATTTTGTCTCAAATCACTGTATTTTCAGAGAAAATAGGGTTTTTATTAGTGAACATAAGCTTATGCTATCATCTCATAGATGGCGTTGCTTACATTATTTCCAGAAGGTTCCAGAACAATCTTCATGAACGTTTATAAAATGTCTGTTTATATTCAGAAATAAGCTAAAAATGAATGAATTCGTGATTTATATACAATATTCTAACAAATAAAGTATTTTTAGAGTAATAATTTATATTATTACTCGCATATATACAATAGTTTTTTGCACAACGTTTGTGAAATCTCAACAAGATGGCGTCAATGACTCGTGCAAAGCTTGTGCTATTTGTCACTAGATGTTGCTTTTTCAAAATATATTAAATTTTCTCTTCATTAATAAGTGTTATTTAGATGAATAGAGTATGTAATCATACATAATTAAATATGCTGATTCCATAAAAGGACATATTAACAAATGTTTGATTTTACCCGCACCCGCCTTTAAGGGTTGGAGATTATTGCCTTTTTTACATTGAGAGATTTTGATCACGGAGAAGTTGGTCCAAAAAATCAAAACCACAAAGAGCAAAAACATTGAAAGGGTTGTTTCTGCCAGTTGATCCTTTCCATACCTCATCCAACCATTGTTGTAGGATCACATGTGTTCATGTTAAAAATGAAGTAATATTAACTTTTTCAACACGTAAACTTTGAAATAAAATACCATATTAAGAATATTTGTAATTTTATTAGGATGAAATTTCAATTGAGCTAACTCTAAATATTATCCAAATGTCTCAGAATATCGTCTGAGTTATCTTTTCATCGGTAAGCATTATTTATCTAATGGCCATCTGAAAAAAAAAATTGAATTTATATTGCCACCCAAATGAGCATTGTCACAGGGGTGGAATCTACTGGGGTGGAATATACCTGGGGTGGAATATACCGGGGTGGAATATACAGGGGTGGAATATACCTAGAACCGGGAGAGGACATTTAGAGAGGGTAATACAGACATTTAGATGAGAACTGGGGGATTTAGATGGGGGATGGGGGGAATATTAGATAAATTTGGGAGAAAGAAAATTTAGATGGGGAAGAGGGGAATTTAGATGGGAAAAGAGGGAGATTTTGATGAGAGGAAAAGACAATTTAGAAGGGAGGAGAGGGAGATTTATATGGTAAATACGGAGGTTTAGATAGGGGGAGGAGGTGTATTAAAATGAGGAGAAGAGGGATTTAGGTGGGGCAGATAAATGTTATATTTATGAAATGCGCAGTAATACCCCTTCATATATGCAGTAATACCCTCATACACTCACTAAAAGTTGCACACGAAAAATTGTCAATAAATATATCATTTATTTAGGTATTTCGAAACTGGTTGAGAACCATACTCATGCATGACCATTCCATCACGAGAAAAAGAGTTTCTCTAGTAGATTTTGTTTTTGAGTAAGTACAGAGTTTGCAGGATTGTGCGCAGTGATACCCCGTCCAACCCTAATTGATATTGTTGTTATGGTGGAGATTTAAAGTCATAAAAAGATTACCTTCAAAACATCAAATTGCAATAATATAATACCAAATTTCATTTTTTTGTAATTTTGTTTAGAATAATTCACATAGGTTGTATTTCTTACGATATAGATGCGTAGTGACCATTTTCGTCTTTCCTTCCAATGTTATTTGATAAAGAGTATCAGGTGTGAGATGAGCGATTGCATAGACTGCTAAGTCACTGGATGTGTTAAGTATGGTATTTGCACCATCCTTAACTAAGAGAGGATACCTCACTTTAGGACAGTGTGGACCATTTCGGTGTACCTGGAAAAAGTAGTAGTGTGACAATATGAAATATAGAAAATACGAAAATATCATATAGAGGGAGAGGAAAATAAGTATTGACTCGTTCTAAACCAGCGGTTTGTAGTATTAGATACCATTTCCTTTCGTTTCGTCTATGATATTCTTACGTTTTAAAAGCAAAGCAACAAAACTTTTCTCAAAATTCAAGATTATAAATATCGATAAATATTACCCATTCAACAGTGACGGAAGTCTGTCCAATGTTAGTAACGTTGTAGTCAACACTGGAGTACGTTTCTGTTAGAAACAAATACATTGATAATAATAACCTATTCAATGGAAAAAATTATATAGTTAATGATATCTAATGCTGAAACACTTCTTTGTAAATAGCTCAGGTACCTATGGGTGGGTCATTCTCTAAGAAAGGGTAGCTATCCCGGTCTGTAACCTAAGTAACGGTCCTTCTCAAATAATTCTATTGAAATAGCAGATGTGGCCACACTCACACTGTGACGTTATGAAAGGAATTGCACAGCTTGAAAATAAGCTTTGAAGGACATTTATATATTTTACATCACTCATTCTCGATGCGTAATGAGACTCTTTTCTTGATTTTTACAATGGGTGACGCTATATGAAATTTACAACTGGATATATTTTATTCGAATAAACCTGTACTGTAGCATCATGAAAACACATTTTTAAATGTTTTAATAGTTCATGTAACTATTGATTTTTCTAACATATAGTAATAAATTGACGAGAATTGAATAGGTACCCAGACAAGGCAATGTCAAATTATGGCTCTGTATTCTCATGTTGTATTCCTCCGTTGCTTTTCCTCTGTTAGTCAAAATATTTAGTGTGATGTTGTAACTGATGCCTCTGACGAAATCGTAACTGAACTCTGTGAGAAGAAATGAAGTTAACATTAATATATTGTTAGATTAACTACCTCTTACATTACCACGCTAGTGTCTATTCAGGTAATTTGTCTACAAACCTCTTCGTTCTCCAGGGTAGGTAGGAATATACGCATTTGCACTGGGATTGTCTTGATTTTCTATCGATATTCCGTACCTGAATAGAAACATTAAATTGTAATGCTGTGAAAAGAAAATTGAAAATAGAGACAATATTATAATATGAATGGTTAATAGTTACAATATAAGTTCTCTAACTATTGAGGTTCGATCTCTATTAAATGTTATAATAATTAATTTTCCTAGTGCTTTCTTCATAATGAGTTTATATTGAAAATGATCTCTTGCATTACTCTTTCAGTAGCTTCCAACAGTTTTTCTCACCTCAGTTCCCCGTCTGTGTCCGACAGCTCACCATCGTCATAATCTGAATCCCATTCGGAGAAAGTGACTGCACAGCCTCTGACGTCACAGTCAGTGATGAGGGGAGGCTTTCTAAATCTCGGTAAATTGAGAGGAGCTTTGGCTGACATTATAGAGAGAGAAAATGTTACCAGAATAAACTTACACGCTTCTGGAGTGACATGGAAAGACAAGAAATGCTATCATAATGCCACCACAAAATGTATCCAAACAAACAATAGTATTTTTATTTACCTTCATTACAGAGGTTTTCATTCTTGCATCCCTGATCACACCTGCCGTAACCATCACAGGTGCCACCATTGCAATAATCACATTTGTTAAGACAGTCAATTCCATAACTCCCAGCATCACACTCTATTAAAAAATACGAATAGATTAAAATAAAGTCATGATTTAGTAGATTGAAAACTTTAAACCTACCTCTATATGCATATGAATTTAATTCTATCCTACATTTATGTTACATCAATTATATGAACTCCCTATTTAATTATCAAATTTACTTTGTTTTGCATATACACTGAAAAAAAAAATCATATTTATAGATGAGAATTGTATTAAGTTATCTATGTTCACTACGTTCAAATAATTAAAAATCTACCGTAACAGATGAACCAGAATGCAATAAATGATTCATTGCACAGAGTTTGCAATGAGTACCTAACATCTGGACTTGAAATTTCAAGAAAACTCGACTTGACAATTTACTTTGCTGAAAATGGAATGTATGTTCCGCGTAATCTATCGATTTGCACAATCTCGAGAATGTGCTGAGCGTTTTTGGATCATTGAAAATGCGCGACGATCTCGAGAGAAAGCTAGAACAAAACTAGTACTTTAATTTTACTGAGATATCAAATATTTTACCAAACGTTTGGAATTACCCTCATTTGTTTTATCCTTGTTATTAATGTTAAAATATTGTTTTTTAAATTAAGTATAAGAATTAAGAATTCCCCCCCCCCCAAAAAAAAAAAAATTACCTGCTAATACATGCGAGAATGCGCTGTGCCTTTTTAGGATCTTGAAAACACACAGCGCATTCTCCAGATTGTGCAAAATCAGCAAATTGCGCAGAACAAATACAAAATACCTTCGTCTTGTTACTCATCAGAAATACCATGATATTGATTGTGAATTAGTAACTAGGTATCAGTATCTTTAACTCTAAGTACATAGTTAGTTACTTACTTAGGTCCGTGTATTTCAATCGTTCAGTTATGATACTGTAGATAAAATATTTTTGGACTACAATATTTATGTAATTTACCAGTTCTGTGTGTACCTGCTGATCTGATCGTGTCTGTACGACAAATACTGTGGTAAAAATACATGGTACACATTGTCACAATATAATACGGGTTTGAGATAGTGATATGTGTACCCCCTTATGTATATATGTGCACCCCCTTGTCTATGAGTAACATAAATAGTGGTTCAAATGTGTACCACTGTGTAGACAACATGTTAAAGAATGCTATTGAGACGTCAATCTATTATAGGACATAGCTAATGCAACAAATTGATTTTCAAGAAATAAATAATAAAAGAATAAAAGCATTTCAAGGTTTTACTAACATTTTTTCTTATTATTAAAATTTTAGAATTTAATTCAATTATTTCATAGGTATTCTTTTATATTATGTTACACTAAACTTCTGTTTCCTCCTTTATATCGTGGAAAATGGACCTATGGTTATTAAATTTTTAAATCTGAATCATTAAAATATCGAAACACACATCTAAATCATATCAGGACATCACGAAACTCTCGAGGATGTTTATGTGAGTTAACTTCTCTTTCAATCTTTTAAACATGGTTATAATCACCTGTATTGCATCTTGGCGGCTTGAATCCTGGTTGGCATGAGCAACCTTTCGGATCACGCAAACAGAAGGTAAGTCCTGAACAGGTTCCTCCTGTGCTTTTTTTCCACAATGAATGTATTCTGTCGCAGTCCAAGTGACATTTTGCTCCAAATTTATTGACTGGACAAACTGTGGGGATGAAAAGATATGAACATTCTCTATTGGTCATAAAGTAAATGTTTAGTGATAATCTAGCCTAGCAGATATCCTCGACTCTCTCATTTAGTTGTTTAATTGGCCATTAAATTAGTAACCACGTTGATATCCCAGAGAGAAACTAGTGATGGAGTGATAGAATATGAAGTGATATCCTCATCATATTTTCCTCCTCTGTGATACATAACTTAGCCTAAAAATTTAGATGAAAGAGGAATGGATTTAAGATGATGTAATCGGAAAGTTTTTCAGATATTAGAAATGAATGTATGTACTCTCTATGTCATGTGACACATTTTCAGTTCATTTTTCAATCAACCAGTAGCGACAAGAAGTTGCTAACATAATTGATTTAAAAAAGCAACTGAATTTATTGATATAAAATATGGATCTTAAATTAAAGTAATTAATTATATTAATTGAAGAAATTTCTTAATGAAAATAATGATAAATAAGAGTAATGATTTTCAACTTCACTTCTATATTTTGAAGAGGTTATTCACATCAACGTTGAAGGTGTTAACAGGTTTCAAGCTTTCGAATAGAAAGATATCTATTAATCAGAAATAGATATCTATGTACCTACATGCAAACTTATATACATAGAATAATTAATGATCGTTGAACTGGAACACAATATAAAAATAAATTTTATCCTTTTCTGATTCTTTTTTTTTCTTTGGTATGACTAATTAAAGAATATATTGAATTATAACATAGAATAGTTACACCTTTTTAAAACTTCTACAGAACTCTTCTAAACAATGAAATGTGTCGAAAAAGGGTAATAAAATCAAAATACTGAAGATCTGAAAAACAATACATAATTAGTTATGTTGGCCCAAATTATTTCATCACGTTGGCGCGCAAACCACGTACTAGCTTAAGTGAATACCTCTCAATATAATCAATGTTTAACTATAATTACTTGGTAGACGAATTAAATATTGGTTTAACCATATAATTTGAAGAGTTCGTTGTAGCAAGCTGCATGTCCGGTAAAACGGACAATTTTTGTTATTTGTAGGGTGTGTTAGTTTACAGATCGTCCGTTGTACGAAATTTACCTGTACAAGATTTGACCACTAAGTACCAAAACTTTTTTTTATAATCTACCTATTCATGACTTTAAGGTTCGTCAATAGTGAAAAAATTCTTTCAAATGCTGCTGAAAAATATGGTGATGAGAGAAAAAATGTCTTTTCATTCATGCTATGCCCCGTTGTTTTGACTAGTGCTAATTTTCAACTACGTAGAACATAATTGAGCATATTTAAAAAAAGTGCTATCTATTTCCCTTCGCTCATTCAATTATAAAGATTAGAAAAGTTTCCATCGTGACAAAATCTTGTCATGTCCCCATTTTACCTCAAGAGGCATAATAGATCCAAAAAATAATAATAGTAAGTTATATTTCTTTATTGTCTAATGACGTCCCAATGAACAAATAAATATTGATAAATCTATTTTTACCCGAATACAATAACTTGGAAGCTTAAGGGCTAACTTGCAACTCCTTCCAGTACAATAAATTCCTTACGATAGACTAAGATATCATATTCACAGTTTTGGCAGTTCTTGCCCCTGGTTCCGGAAGAACAGACGCATTCTCCAGTGTCCGAATCGCACTCTCCGTTGTTGAGACAATCTCTACACCAGCCAGAGCAATTGGCCCCAGAACGATCCTTCTTGCACGCTGTGTGATTAGTTAGAGAGATTTCTATGAAATAGTGAAATGGAGATATATTCGCTATGGTTATTCAGACCTCTTCATTTGAAACTTCAGTCAACTAAGAGGAAGGCGGAAGAAATGATTAAAAAGATATTACAAAGAAGAATTTTTTTAGGAGGATTTACTTCAGGTGATAATCTCCGGACAATTCGCAATTAGTCGCTGACTGGAAATGAAGGAGATATTACTTATAATATAATTATAACTAATTGGAAATTATAAATAAGACTATTAAATGTAAAATTAAATTTTTATTTTACTTTTATTTTTACTGAGCTGGTTATGATTGAAAATATAAAAATAAATATTTCAAAAGCTCTTATATGTCATAATTGAAAAACAAACTATTAAAGACATTGTCACATTGCTGTATTTATTTTTAAAGCTACAATTCATGCATAAAATCACAACACAAAAGGTAACCGTTCTCTCTGTACAAAAAAATGTATTCATAATTGCCATGTCAATTAAAAAAACAAAGAAAATGTAACAAATTATGTTTAAAATTTGCAACAGCCTCCAAAAAAAATCTATTTTATTGTTTGCATCGTAATTGCTGTTCACATTTAAGATACGTTTATTTTTATCTGTTTTTTCTTTTCTGATGAATTTCGTCACCTTGAAAATTTTGTTCAAATTTAGCTTTAGAGTGATTTTCTCCTCTTTTTTTTAAAGCAATAATGAAAACACACATAATTACTTGAATGAATTTTACTTCGCAAACCATTCAATGACGAGTGGAACGATAGTACTATCATTTTCAATAAAATATAAATTAAAATTATAATTAAATGTATAAAGTAATTTTATTTGTAACTATCAATAAATTATAAGGTAAAAGTGCTTTATATCAATCACTTATTTAATTAAAAAAAATTAGCTTCCTTTTTAAATGAATGCACTTTTACCAATTATAAATATATTACAAATTGTATTTTCAATCGGCGACGAATTTTCTGTACACAAAAAAAAAAACAAGATGTTATTCTTTTGAAATGAATATTAACAACCATTAAACAAATTTAATTCTTTAAAATAATAAAAAAATAACTTTTCCAGGTTTATTGTTAGTTATCACCAATGTATAACTTAATAAAGGGAGTTATATTTACAAGCTGTTCTCACCTCTCACAATGAGTCGAGAATTGGAATTACCCCTGGGATGGTACTGCTGGTCAGAGAGAGAGACAGAATGTATCTTTCTATTTCCTCGTTCTCTACCGGAGTTAAATGAGTACGGCAGTGTAACTGTTTCTCCCAAACTGGCAGTGACAGTTGGAAAGATGAATTCATAATTATCTGAAATTAGAGACAGTTACTAACGTGATGAATAGCTTATTGAATATCTCATAGATAATGAATTCATGCATTTGCTAAGTTTTATCTGTTATTATTCATACATTTGCTAAGTTTTATCTGTTATTATTCATGCATTTGCTAAGTTTTATATGTTATTATTCATTCATTTGCTAAGTTTTATCTGTTATTATTCATGCATTTGCTAAGTTTTATCTGTTATTATTCATGCATTTGCTAAGTTTTATCTGTTATTATTCATTCATTTGCTAAGTTTTATCTGTTATTATTCATGCATTTGCTAAGTTTTATCTGTTATTATTCATGCATTTGCTAAGTTTTATATGTTATTATTCATTCATTTGCTAAGTTTTATCTGTTATTATTCATTCATTTGCTAAGTTTTATCTGTTATTATTCATGCATTTGCTAAGTTTTATCTGTTATTATTCATGCATTTGCTGAACAAAATAAATTCGAATTAACCCCATAGTGTATGTTGGGCTAATTTATAAATCTTTAAGAATTAATTTTTAATTGTTTTAAATTTTAAACGATCAAACAAATAAATAAATAACTGTAAAACTGTTGAGAATTATTTCTGAAATTTAGACGGTGTAAGATGAACACTCATATTTCCATCGAAATATAATATACGAAATAGCTTTGAGTATATTACCAATAGCTTTTAATATATTACCAATAGCTTTGAGTATATTACCAATAGCTTTTAGTATATCACCAATAGTTTTTAGTATTTACCAATAGCTTCTATTATATCACCAATAGCTTTTAGTATATCACCAATAGTTTTTAGTATATCACCAATAGCTTTTAGTATATCACCAATAGCTTCTATTATATCACCAATAGCTTTTAGTATATCACCAATAGTTTTTAGTATATCACCAATAGCTTCTATTATATCACCAAT
>CANNZV010003006.1:23972-100372 GCA_947561585.1 Caprella mutica
CAGTGACTCTTTTCTCTGATAGTACATCATCACAGTGACTCTTTTCTCTGATAGTACATCATCACAGTGACTCTTTTCTCTGATAGTACATCATCACAGGTACTCTTTTCTCTGATAGTACATCATCACAGTGACTCTTTTCTCTGATAGTACATCATCACAGTGACTCTTTTCTCTGATAGTACATCATCACAGTGACTCTTTTCTCTGATAGTACATCATCACAGTGACTCTTTTCTCTGATAGTACATCATCACAGTGACTCTTTTCTCTGATAGTACATCATCACAGTGACTCTTTTCTCTGGTAGTACATCATCACTGTGACTCTTTTCTCTGATAGTACATCATCACAGTGACTCTTTTCTCTGATAGTACATCATCACAGTGACTCTTTTCTCTGATAGTACATCATCACAGGTACTCTTTTCTCTGATAGTACATCATCACAGTGACTCTTTTCTTTGATAGTACATCATCACAGTGACTCTTTTCTCTGATAGTACATCATCACAGTGACTCTTTTCTCTGATAGTACATCATCACAGTGACTCTTTTCTCTGATAGTACATCATCACAGTGACTCTTTTCTCTGATAGTACATCATCACAGTGACTCTTTTCTCTGATAGTACATCATCACTGTGACTCTTTTCTCTGATAGTACATCATCACAGTGACTCTTTTCTCTGATAGTACATCATCACAGTGACTCTTTTCTCTGATAGTACATCATCACAGTGACTCTTTTCTCTGATAGTACATCATCACTGTGACTCTTTTCTCTGATAGTACATCATCACAGTGACTCTTTTCTCTGATAGTACATCATCACAGTGACTCTTTTCTCTGATAGTACATCATCACAGTGACTCTTTTCTCTGATAGTACATCATCACAGTGACTCTTTTCTCTGATAGTACATCATCACAGTGACTCTTTTCTCTGACAGTACATCATCACAGTGACTCTTTTCTCTGACAGTACATCATCACAGTGACTCTTTTCTCTGATAGTACATCATCACAGTGACTCTTTTCTCTGATAGTACATCATCACAGTGACTCTTTTCTCTGATAGTACATCATCACAGTGACTCTTTTCTCTGATAGTACATCATCACAGTGACTCTTTTCTCTGATAGTACATCATCACAGTGACTCTTTTCTCTGATAGTTCATCATCACAGTGACTCTTTTCTCTGATAGTACATCATCACAGTGACTCTTTTCTCTGATAGTACATCATCACAGTGACTCTTTTCTCTGATAGTACATCATCACAGTGACTCTTTTCTCTGATAGTACATCATCACAGTGACTCTTTTCTCTGATAGTACATCATCACAGTGACTCTTTTCTCTGATAGTACATCATCACAATGACTCTTTTCTCTGATAGTACATCATCACAGTGACTCTTTTCTCTGTTAGTACATCATCACAGTGACTCTTCTCTCTGATAGTACATCATCACAGTGACTCTTTTCTCTGATAGTACATCATCACAGTAACTCTTTTCTCCGATAGTACATCATCACAGTGACTCTTTTTTCTGATAGTACATCATCACAGTAACTCTTTTCTCCGATAGTACATCATCACAGCCACTCTTTTCTCCGATAGTACTTTAACAAATTGATCTTCAGAATCTATAAGTACCCATTGATATTTATAGCCGTCATGTACTATAAATTACTATAATATAGAATCGATAGAAACTTCTATATAATATTCTATATAAAGTATTTTCACTTTAAATTCAACACATTATTACTATATACTTATCTCTAATTAAAATAAAATTCTATTCCTAACCAATCAAATAACAGTTTATTATAAAAAGACTTTAGTTCTATTCAATCTACAAATGAATTTCTCCATAATATCGTTATTAGAATTATGAACCACTTCATTATTCACTAGTTAACTCTATTCAAACTCGTTTATTGATAGGCAATCGATAAATAGTTTTATTAGAAGAAATAGAGTGGGGCTAACATTGCTCATCATTAACTGTGGCATGTCGGCAAAGAACTTTGCTACGCTTGTTTGTTTTCCATACAGTGCAATGGGTGGGTGATGAAGTAAATGGGGTATTGCGATGGTGATAAATCAGTTACTTTGGTAATCAATAGAGGTATTGGAATGGTATTAAATCAGTTACTTTGGTAATCAACTGAGGTATTGGAATGGTATTAAATCAGTTACTTTGGTAATCAACTGAGGTATTGCACTAGTATTAAATCAGTTACTTTGGTAATCAACTGAGTTATTCCACTGGTATTAAATCAGTTACTTTGGTAATCAACTGAGGTATTGCACTAGTATTAAATCAGTTACTTTGGTTATCAACTGAGGTATTGCACTAGTATTAAATCAGTTACTTTGGTAATCAACTGAGGTATTGCACTAGTATTAAATCAGTTACTTTGGTAATCAACTGAGTTATTCCACTGGTATTAAATCAGTTACTTTGGTAATCAACTGAGGTATTGCACTAGTATTAAATCAGTTACTTTGGTAATCAACTGAGGTATTGCACTAGTATTAAATCAGTTACTTTGGTAATCAACTGAGATATTCCACTAGTATTAAATCAGTTACTTTGGTTATCAACTGAGATATTCCACTAGTATTAAATCAGTTACTTTGGTAATCAACTGAGGTATTCCACTGGTATTCAGACAGTTACCTTAGTAATCAATGAAGAAGGTATTCCACAGTTACCTTAGTAATCAATGAAGAAGGTATTCCACAGTTACCTTAGTAATCAATGAAGAAGGTAATCCACAGTTACCTTAGTAATCAATGAAGAAGGTATTCCGTTACCTTAGTAATCAATACCTTGACAGTCTAGCTATTTATTCGCCGTGAAGGTAATTCCGCACGAATCTTTAAATGAAGTTACGCTGTGAATAAAAACTATAACTGCTCTTACCAGTTACACGACAATGTGGTTAGATATTGTGCCTGATTATTGTACAATAATAACGATTTAAGTACAGTATAGGATTAATATACAATATCTACGCTTGATGTATTTATTGGACTGACCCTAACATATTTATAAATCGTAATCCAATGTTGGTATAACATTTGGTAATATTTTTCTATTGATATTATTTCATGAATCTAAATATAAATTAAAATATTTCCGTTTGGTAAACAAATCATAGAGAATTTTTTTTTAATTAATATCCTAAATCGGGCAAGAACACCATTAAAACCCATCGAATGGACGATAATAAACCCCTTCAAAACCGTTAAAAACAACAAGAACACTTTTCTAAACCGTCAAAAAGAAAAATCTGTTCTAAATCAATGAACAAAAATACTCTTTTAATTACAATTCTAGAACTGAGAAATAAAACACGTTCTCTTCAGCCTACTAAACCCTTTATTAGTTCAATATGGTGCTAGGACGTTTCGTTACTGGACGTTTCGTATCCGGACGTTTCGTTACCGGACGTTTCGTTACCGGACGTTTCGTTACCGGACGTTTCGTTACTAGGACGATTCGTTACTAGGACGATTCGTTACCAGATTTTTCGTTCCGAATCGCTACTAACGATTTTTTTAATTCGAAATGAGTTATAGACTAAAAAATATACCAATCCCATACATTATAAATTATAGATATGCATTGAATTTTTTTTTCCTTATGTGAACCAATTACTGGAAGTTTTCGAACATAATAGAAAATAGTATATAAGAATAAGAATAAAGAGTTGAAATGGTAAATTATATAGTCTTTTCTTATATGATTGAAAATTTGGAATTTCACCCTAACGTTAATTTTTTTCCAAATTATGAAAAACAAAAGATTTTCCCAATGTAGGGTAAGCTCTGGGTTCTCGGACTGAAGCACATTTTCGATCATATGAGGACAAAAAAATAGGAGTATTGTTATTTAACTTCTATATCGATTGGTATCCATGCTATCTTTACTTCCACCTTTTCTAATCAAAGAAATTAAGTAATGATTATTAATTTTAATACATCTGATTAAAATCAATGTATAACCAAACAAATAAAAATATGTCTAAAAAGTAGAATTTTTTTTTAAGTAGTATAAATTTATAAAGTATGGGATTGATATAAAATTGTAGTCTGCAACCCGTATCTAATAAAAAATCGTTTCCATTTAATAAAAAAAAATGGTAACGAATCGTCCTGGTAACGAAACGTCCGAGTACGAAACGTCCAACAACGAAACGTCCGGTCACCGTTCAATATACGGTCTCTACTCACCATGTCTCTATTCACCATGTCTCTATTCACAATGTCTCTATTCACCATGTCTCTATTCACCATGTCTCTACTCACCATGTCTCTACTCACCATGTCTGTACTCACCATGTCTCTATTCACTATGTCTCTATTCACAATGTCTCTATTCACCATGTCTCTACTCACCATGTCTCTACTCACCATGTCTGTACTCACCATGTCTCTACTCACCATGTCTCTACTCACCTGGTCTCTACTCACCATGTCTCTACTCACCATGTCTCTACTCACCATGTCTGTACTCACCATGTCTCTGCTCACCATGTCTCTACTCACCTGGTCTCTACTCACCATTTCTCTACTCACCATTTCTCTACTCACCATGTCTCATACCACCATGTCTCTACTCACCTTGTCTCTACTCACCATGTCTCTACTCATGTCTCTAATGTCTCTAATCACCATGTCTCTACTCACCATGTCTCTACTCACCATGTCTCTACTCACCATGTCTCTACTCTCCATGTCTCTACTCACCATGTCTCAACTCACCATGTCTCTAGTCACCATGTCTCTAGTCACCATGTCTCTACCCATGTCTCGTACCAATAACACGTGCATAGTGTATGACATTATCGACTCACAGACGCACCATTTCATCGACTAAACAACTACAGTTGAAATTTGGCACACGAGAGATTTTTAAAGCCCCTGACGTAGTACCTACCTATCATTGGGGGGCGATGCTCCCTGCTATATGGCGCTTTTATTAAAATAAATAATAAATGTTAAGTTAATTTTCAATAGGTTGATATAAATTAATCAACTTATATTAAATTAAAACAAAGAATGAATTAAGTACAGCGTAAAAACATTGCACAAATTCAATAATTTTCTCTGTTAGGTACACTCTATTCTTTGAATTTCTCTGTTAGGTACACTCTATTCCTTTGAATTTCTCTGTTAGATACACTCTATTCCTTTGAAATTCTCTGTTAGATACACTCTATTCCTTTGAAATTCTCTGTTAGATACACTCTATTCCTTTGAAATTCTCTGTTAGATACACTCTATTCCTTTGAATTTCTCTGTTAGATACACTCTATTCCTTCGAATTTCCCTGTTAGATACACTCTATTCCTTTGAATTTCTCTGTTAGATACACTCTATTCCTTTGAATTTCTCTGTTAGATACACTCTATTCCTTTGAATTTCTCTGTTAGATACACTCTATTCCTTTGAATTTCCCTGTTAGATACACTCTATTCCTTCGAATTTCCCTGTTAGATACACTCTATTCCTTTGAATTTCTCTGTTAGGTACACTCTATTCCTTTGAATTTCTCTGTTAGGTACACTCTATTCTTTGAATTTCTCTGTTAGGTACACTCTATTCTTTGAATTTTCCTGCTAGGTACACTCTATTCTTTGAATTTCCCTGTTAGGTACACTCTATTCCTTTGAATTTCCCTGTTAGGTACACTCTATTCTTTGAATTTCTCTGTTAGGCACACTCTATTCTTTGAATTTCCCTGGTAGGTACACTCTATTCCTTTGAATTTCCCTGCTAGGTACACCCTATTCCTTTGAATTTCCCTGTTAGCTACACTCTATTCTTTGAATTTCCCTGCTAGGTACACTCTATTCCTTTGAATTTCCCTGCTAGGTACACTCTATTCCTTTGAATTTACTGTTATGTACACTCTATCCTTTGAATTTCCCTACTAGGTACACTCTATTCCTTTGAATTTCCCTGTTAGGTACACTCTATTCCTTTGAATTTCCCTGTTAGCTACACTCTATTCTTTGAATTTCCCTGTTAGGTACACTCTATTCTTTGAATTTCTCTGTTAGGTACACTCTGTTCCTTTGAATTTCCCTGTTAGCTACACTCTATTCTTTGAATTTCCCTGTTATATACACTCTATTTCAAGGAGCACAGTTTGTTTTTGCAGTGACTGTACGTTCGTTAGACAGACAGTATTTATACCTCCAAGCAGCCTATTTCTAGCCCCTGTACGTACGCACACACAACTTCTTGCCTTGTTTGTTTTATGAATGATAGATAGTTAGAAGTTACTACCTAGAAACCTCTGAAATGGCAACTACTTTAATTACCATTGTTATTTATAACATTCTATGTGGCAGAAATTAATATTGTAACTAAAATAAAATTCTTAGATGAAAAGGAGGTTTCAGATTGTTTTAAAATAAGTATTGAATATTAGTAATGAATACATAGTTAAATTAAATTGTAGAGCTGAATACTAGTTCGTTGAATACTAGTTCATTGGACACTAGTTGGAATAGCATGAATACCATTTCAGTGCGTGTTTATGAATGGGGCAATAAAAACATGAACAATTCTGTGTCTAATATTAGTCGCCTCCCCCGTGAACACTGATAAACTACTCGTGTGTGGGGGGCTGCGATCCCCTGCCTCGCTATACTAATACCTACCCCCCTCTATTTCTTCCTCTAATACCTACACCCCTCTATTCCCCTCTATTTCTTCCTGTGAGGGGAGACTTGGTCCCCTCAAGAAAAATGATTGCAGCAAAAAGAGGAAGCGCACCAGAGACCGAAACAGGGGAGTTTAGATTGCTATGGGGAAACAGTCCCTAGTTTAGATTGCTATGGAGAAACAGTCCCTAGTTTAGATTGCTATGGGGAAACACTCCCTAGTTTAGATTGCTATGGGGAAACACTCCCTAGTTTAGATTGCTATGGGGAAACAGTCCCTAGTTTAGATTGCTATGGGGAAACACTCCCTAGTTTAGATTGCTATGGGGAAACACTTCCTAGTTTAGATTGCTATGGGGAAACAGTCCCTAGTTTAGATTGCTATGGGGAAACACTCCCTAGTTTAGATTGCTATGGGGAAACAGTCCCTAGTTTAGATTGCTATGGGGAAACACTCCCTAGTTTAGATTGCTATGGGGAAACACTCCCTAGTTTAGATTGCTATGGGGAAACACTCCCTAGTTTAGATTGCTATGGGGAAACACTCCCTAGTATAGATTGCTATGGGGAAACACTCCCTAGTTTAGATTGCTATGGGGAAACACTCCCTAGTTTAGATTGCTATGGGGAAACACTCCCTAGTTTAGATTGCTATGGGGAAACACTCCCTAGTTTAGATTGCTATGGAGAAACAGTCCCTAGTTTAGATTGCTATGGGGAAACACTTCCTATGAGGAAACATAGTAATGAAAGTATGCCTGTATATAATTGAAAAAATAAATAAGTTCTATCATTTTACTGATGCCAGCCAACAGAAGAAGAAGATTGCAATGAAAATAAGGACAAAAACCCTGAATTTCTTAGTACCATCAACAAAGGCTGTTTTCTACTTTACTATTGCAGAATGTATATAAATTCTATATAAGATATACACATATACGGAATGATGAAAAAGTGATCTATGGTGGATTCTGTGTTTAATTTCTATATCAACAGACGTAGATTTGTTTGTTTTGAGAGAAAGCAGAGTGAAAGAAGACGATTGATAATAAAAAACAGAGAATATGATGATAAACATGAACTACAGGCCTCTATCTACAGTGACTACAGGCCTCTATCTACAGTGTCTACAGGCCTCTATCTACAGTGTCTACAGGCCTCTATCTACAGTGACTACAGGCCTCTATCTATAGTGACTACAGGCCTCTATCTATAGTGACTACAGGCCTCTATCTACAGTGACTAAAGGCCTCTATCTACAGTGACTACAGGCTTCTATCTACAGTGACTACAGGCCTCTATCTAAAGTGTCTACAGGCCTCTATCTACAGTGTCTACAGGCCTCTATCTACAGTGTCTACAGGCCTCTATCTACAGTGACTACAGGCCTCTATCTACAGTGACTACAGGCCTCTATCTACAGTGACTACAGGCCTCTATCTACAGTGACTACAGGCCTCTATCTACAGTGACTACAGGCCTCTATCTACAGTATCTACAGGCCTCTATCTACAGTGTCTACAGCCCTCTATCTACAGTGTCTACAGGCCTCTATCTACAGTGTCTACAGGCCTCTAT
The DNA here is from genome assembly GCA_947561585.1 of Caprella mutica. Classification (NCBI taxonomy): domain Eukaryota; kingdom Metazoa; phylum Arthropoda; class Malacostraca; order Amphipoda; family Caprellidae; genus Caprella; species Caprella mutica. The sequence continues at coordinate 32,242 of CANNZV010003006.1, forward strand.
CTACAGTGTCTACAGGCCTCTATCTACAGTGACTACAGGCCTCTATCTACAGTATCTACAGGCCTCTATCTACAGTGTCTACAGACTTTTTAAACTCTAAAACTGTTCAGTATAATAATAGGTTCGCTTCAATAAAAAGCGCTCACGTCTTCTTGCGGCGGTAGTATTATTTCCGACTCTTAGGTTATATTCAGACATGAAGGTTAATCACTGCGTTACTATGGTGATGAATGCTTACCTGACTCTTAGAATTAGAAATAACTGGCTATGTTAGATCCATCTTCAGCGTATGAAGAAAAGAAAATCAGTTGATTGATGTATTATAATGCGCCAACTGAAATTAAATTTTTGATATATATTGATAGTTTATATAACGGTTTGTTGTATTTCATTTGAATTGTTTTTGTAAATGAAGTAGATATTAATATTTCATTTAACGATCACTGAATTTTCCTTTTCCCAAGTTACAAAAATTTAATTTATTCTCAAAAATAATTTTTAGATTGAATGAAAATTTTATATTATTTTTCTAAGTTTAAATTTAAAAAAATTATTTGAAGGAGGAAAATATCTTACAGAAAAATATAAAATATCAACTAATTATTTGATACCATAAAGAACAAATATATGTGAAACATCGATGTATTCCTATTTTTCAACATTTTTTTGTCGGATAGTACAGTGTTCACTCGGGTTTCAGTACACCACAACAAGCTAATGTTCCCTGTGACAAGAAGATTGTTATTTTGAAGAGAAAAGAGTATTGTTACGCACCTCCACTATGGTACTTACGACACAAATAATTAACTTCTTTGGAGAAAAAAAAAATTAATTATATTTTACATTCATTTTTCGATCAATTTTTTTCATTCCCTTTTTCTTTAATTTTTATTCAATCTAAATTTTTGTTCAGGGATTTTTTTATTTAATTTTAACTAGATTTTCCACAGAATATTTATATTGAAAATTATCTGAAACCTATATTTCACACACTTACTTTCTATTTAAACATATATTGTATAAATAGGATTCACTATAGATATCGATATCTAAATAACAATATGAATACTCCTAATTACTTTGGTAAATATGAAATAAAGAAATAGCCTTTTAATCAACTCCATATTACTTCATAACTCAAGCTTTCAAGCCCAAACTAATCGTTTTACGACCTAACAGAAAAAGGAAAACCTGTTCCAACGAAATTTCTTTACCTGACCATTTCTATATTCCAGAATTCCAAAGATTATCACTTGTTCTAATTACTACCTTTGCAACATTGGGGAAGATTATGTTCTGGTCGGTATTAATATCTTATTTATTATAATCTTGTTATTCGCATAACTCAAAAAGTATTCAACCAAATTGCCTGAAATTTGGTGGGACGATTGGTTATTATTAGGCTTGTGACAATATGCGTTTAAAATTATAGATCCCGAAAATATTATAGACGAAATGACCTGAAATGGTGTTTAATGCTATATACCGCTGGTGTAGAACGATTCATTTAATCCTCACCGTCTGTAATATTTTCGGTATCTATTATTTTAAACGCATATTGTCTCAACCCTAGTCATTGCCCAGAAATCATTCGGTTGAATACTAGAACAAAAAATTTAGTAGCGGCGTCGAAGGTATGCGCTCTGTGAGTACACGTTCTAGTGTGAATTGTTAAAGTAATATTAACTATATATATTTATCCAATATACATTATATAAAATATTTCTCAATTATATAAATATTCATTTTTCTTTTATTATATAATACGCTATTAAATAGAATATTCAATTGCAATAATATTAGAATTATATTTCAATTCGTTCAACGATTTCTTTAATTTTTTACTTGCATTAATATTTTAGTTTTATAAATATTTAAAAAATTATTGTTTTTTCTTTACTATTTACAAGTAAGAGAGGAAAAAAGATAACAAAATAGGGCAACTTCCGCGTTATCGGACGGTTTCACATTCTCGAATACATAAGAAAAAATTTTAATTCAAAATATGGAACTGATGACTGATATAAACAGCGTACGAAAAAAAAAATAGAAAAAAATAACATACGGATATGGAGTATATATATATTTTTTTTATATATATATTAGATACGGATACTAATGTATGATAAGCCTTATCGTAAACAACAAACTATTTATATATATCAATTATAATAGGCTACCTGAACAGGCCTTTATGTGTCTAGCTGTGACAATAACTCTAACGTTGATAGGGTGAGTGTTACGGTGCCTAGTTACGAAGATAACAGCGATAACGGAGATAGCTTATCTAGACTTTGTTTGTAAGATACTTTAGACCACAAGGGAATTGCCGAGTCATGAGAAAGAAATATAACATATTAATTGTTTTAAAGTGAAAAGTTGGATGAACGTTTATCTAAAACTAATGATGAAAGGAAAATTAAAAGGTATGGACAACGTTATTTTGGAATGTTGTAAGTTACGAATTATTGGTCAGTACTACATCTTCGGTCATATAAGAAAAAGTAATATAAAAATTGTTATTATTACACAGTGCTCTCTAATACTTCTGCAAACCCAGGATTTTATTAATACATGTTTTCGAATATTTTATTTTCGATAATGCGTTTTAAAATTATTTTAAATAAAACGTATGGTAAATCGTATTCGAATACGAAATCTTGAGTGTTGCCGTATTTTCGAAAATTTAATATATTTATCCCTGACTTTTCGTATTTGTTGTCATAAAAAAATAACCAATGAAATTGTAGCAAACAATTAATATTAACTTATAAAAAAATTAAAATTCATGGCATATTCTTAATTTTTCTTCGTGGGATTCAAACAAGGAATTCGAACATTAGGAATTTTTCCCTTGTAACGCCTTACTAACTTCGTGTACTTAGAGGAATTCAAGAATTCTACCCCAACACCACATGTTAGCTAATTGGTGCCCAAATGGGTGTTATGGGCCCATACGTTCAAGAGCGGGATGGGGAACCCTTGGTCATAATAACAGTGCGTTACTTTGAAAACAATATCTCATGAATTTCAAACATATATTTGGTTGAGTGACTGTTTGGTTGTAATGTACCTGAAATATTATACCAGGATACAGAAATAAATCAAAAATTAATATTGTTTTATTATAGATAAAATGAATTGGAAAATAGATGAATTAATGGAATATACAACCCGTTCTATTTGCACGAATATGAAAATATGGAAATGAAAGACGATATAGTATCAATAAAAGAACGTATGCTGTGATCGAATGCATGTGGAGAAGTCGAAAAAATATGTTAGAATGTTCTTTTTAAAATACTATAGAATAGTTTTAAAAAATATAAAAAATACTTTTGAAAATTAGCAACAAATAATTTTGAGAAATTTGAGAAATATTATGAAAAAATCTGAAAAATAAATAATTTACAGAAAATTGAAAATTCGAAAAAATATGTTGTCAGAATACATGAAAAATAATGAAAATAATATTGAAAAAATGCTTTATAAACTTTGAAACGAAATAAAAAGTTAACTTTAAAAATTTAGAATTTTTTTTAGAAAAAAGTAATTGAAAAAATATTGTAAATAATATCGAAAAAAGAGTATTTAAACATCTTCGTTACTTCTTTCAGATAACAAATTGAGTTTCGATATGTGAGGTGACAGTACTCAGATGTTGTTTCACAACAGTATGCAGGTAGCCAAGAGGAAACAACTGTGACAAAAGTACTTAAATCGGATCTGACGAAGACTTCAAAAGAACCATTCGAAACGTGTAACCGAAGATCACTTATGAAATTCAAAAGGGAATCCTTAAATTATTTTACCAAAGAAGATTACGCACTGTGATGGTAAATAATTTCGAAATTTACTAACGAATTACTAATGGTCAATAGTTTGAATATTTATTTATTTACTAGTTTCTAGATTACAATGAGCTTTAAATATTTACTTTGTAAGTTATACGTTAATAGAATTTATCTATAAATTATGAAATGAAACGTTATTATTTCATTAAAAATTCGATTTAAAGATTTTTTCAACGAATGACATTCCACAGTGAAAAAAGTACATTACCTTACCCACTAAAAAAATCATAAACTCTCTAGTAAAGAATACCTACCTACTACCAATTTAGTAAATTCTCCTAGGATCATTATTCAAGTCATTTTACATCTCTAAACCATTTAACAAATAAACATAAACACAGGACATAAACGATAATTTAAACTGATTACATCTGGACGCGTACATAATTAAAATATCTTGAAAGCATCCAGATATTCTACATAGCCACAGAGTTTACCTGGTCAGATTCTTTGAACGTCCGTCCACACTCTAGCCAGCAGGTCTTAATGGTCAGCCTACGTGAAGTTGACCACTATTTGCCCAAGCCAGTCTGTTTACAAAGAGCACTGTGAAGTGTTTTTGAACTATTTCAAAAAGGGGAATTTTCTTTTTGCTGATACGACACGTCATGCATCACTCTACACACATACCTTGAAAGTCTTCAACTTTTAAAGTGTATTTGATATGTGTGCATGATTAAATTGAAATTGTATGATATAACTATATACGTGTATAGATTCAGTACTGTCTAGATTTTACGTATATCATCTACGTTTTAATTTTAATCATCAGTACTCATCATGTATATCTATGATACATTGAATTTGTCTTCGATATGTACATTGAATTGTTTTCGATATCACAATATTAAATTTAAATTTTGTGATGGTACTTTATCATTTTAAACAACTCCATCTTGAATGAAACTGATATGCCTCGTAATTTATAAAAAGAGGTCTTAAGAACCTATGTTTTGTTTATTTTAATTGTTAGAGCAGTTCTGTTAGAAACACTAAAAAGCTTATTTGTCATTGTATGTTCGTTTGTACACTTAGCATATGTGCTAAGGGTAGGTTTTAAACAAATTGAACCTACTTCTACATTCATTATTAGGGTTGTGACAATACGCACTTAAAATCATAGATCTCGAAAATACCACAGATGGAGAGAGTTAAAGAGTATTGAATCGTTCTAAACCAGCGGTATACAGTATTGAACACCATTTCAGGTAATTTTGTCTATAATATTTTCGGGATCTATGATTTTAAACGCATATTGTCACAAACCCTATAATCATTATCCAGTAATGGCGTATTCCTCCATTTTGAATTTACTTGATGAAATAACTTTTTAGATTATCTTATATACAGGGTGGGTCAAAAAAAGCGGAACCCAAATTTGGTTTAATATATCTCAGAAACTACTAACGTTATGAATTTTATAAAATTGACAATGTGTTCGTCAATTTTTTTTTCATAAATGGTGAAAAAAGTAAAACTATTCATTCATCAATATTGATGCCACAGTGATTATCGTAAGCGGTGTCATAAGTATGCCTGCGCCAAACATAAAGTTACGAAGATTGTTTTTAATTACAGAAAACACTATAATAATTTATATTTATATCATATCATGAACAATCCATTATAAAATATATAGTAAATCTATATTTCTTCCTCACTATCTACCGAACCCCTCCGCATGTCCTCCATTTCTTCCCGAATTATCTAATACAATCCATATTCTCATTACTGCCATGATGATCGCTGTGTGACATTTGCTAACTGATGTGTTCAACAATCGCATTATTGCACTAAACCATGCAAATGAGTGGCCCCCAAGATCACTGGACATCACACCAGGTGATTTTTTGTTATTTGTAAATTGAAGAGTAAGAGTACTCAACTCCGCCTGTGAACTCAGACGACTTGAATGAGAGAATCACAAGTGAAGTGAATTTACTCTAAGAAAATTCTGCACTAATTAAAAAAGAGTTATGGCAGCAATGAGAACAAGGATTGAGTTATGTCAAGAAATAAAGGATATGTGTAGAAATTGAGGAAAGAATTAATACTAAATATTTATTTAATGATATATTGTGAAGAATTGTTGTGTTAGGTATTTTTGTTAAAAAAATAATTTTAGTATATTTTTCTGTTTGTGCGCAAGCATACTTTTGATACCGTTTCCTATAATCACTGTAGCATCAATAATGATATATGAATAGTTTCGAATTTTTCACCACTATTGTAAAAAAAGTAGGCAAAACACAATGGTAATTTTAGAAAATTCATAAAGGCGGTAGTTTCTGAGATATAACAAATCAAATTTGGGTTCCGCTTTTTTTGACCCACCCTGTATACTATTTAGAAACAGGTATTAAACGGAAAATCTAATAATTTGTGGCAGCATCATGGTTGTATATGTTAAACTAATATTAATAATTTAAAAAATCATATTTTTGACTTTTAAGAGTAAAATAAATCATTTTGTTACGTACAATACGTACTTACATTTAAATATAAACGTAAATCTATTATATTATTTGAATTATCAATGGATGAACAGCAGATATTACAGAAATAGAATGATTAAAGAATTAAGTTAAATCTAGGAATCAAAAAAAATTATTTAGTTACTATTCTGGCAACCGCATACGAAACTCCGCCCACTAAAGAAAATGGCGACAGGAAATGTCCGAAGTTTTTTTGGTTGAACTTCCGATCAATTTGGGGGGGGGGAGCAGTTGAATGGTTAAAAAATCATTAGTGTTCTATGTGAAATTAAACTTAAAGAGATTTCTGTTTAATCTCTTATGGTCATCTTTAAATCAAAGAAAGTTCATATTACTAATATTTTACAGTATTACGTTGTTCGAATGTGACTATTGTTCGAATAGACAATGGATCGAAAACCATTGTTCGAAAAACAAGAGCTGTTAGATAAACAACCTAATCAAAAAAGAACGAAACATATATTGAATATCACATATTTAAATTTATTAGAAATACACCACGCAATAATTATTTAAAAAAATTGATTCGCATTGTTTAAATAGAAATATTCATATTGTGAATTTTAATAATGATGTTTTCTATACCTTCAATATTTTATTATATTTTCAAAAACACATACCGGTAAACTTCTACCTGTATTAAGAATACCATTAATTATTTGTTACCGATTACCTGAGTCTTGGTCCGTGATGTTATCTACATACTATTTAATGTATTTGAAAAAAATATTTGAAGTCTCGTGGGAAAACATGGGAAAATACGGGAAAAATTCAAAATTTCTATAATATTCATATATTTCCCAAGTCTTAAAAAAGAACATACAAGAAAAGTCGGACAAAATATGTTCCTAAATTTTTTAATATATTATGGAAGATAAAAATTAGTATAAGTACATAATTTAATGATAAAATTTTATAAAATTGAAACTGAAACAAAAACATCCCGGATTTTTTTATCTGTAGCTGGACCCACTGTTTTATGACTATAAATTAAACTTTCATTTAAAAAAAACAGTTTTTTTATTGTAGATATATCTGAGATTTTATCCTTAACTACGCATCAAGTTTGATTTAAATCAGGATTACTGACAGTTTAGATATGTATAATCTCACACTGCCCTATATCCTATGGTTAGGTAGGATCCTCCTATTCATTGGTCAAATGGTCAACGGCCCCATATGGTGACAAACCACGTGGTTAAAGCCACCCAACAGCCGAAGACATGATTTATACTTCTTCTGACCAAGTCCAGTCATGGAAATAAAAATGGAGTTCCATGGTAGAATTTATGACGAAAATTTCTATAGATCATAAATTACGAAATTTGAAATGTACAGTCGAGGACAAATGTTTTTGTAATGATTCTTTCACTAATTGTAGATTTCCTAAAGGAATTTTTACTAATTGAAATGCTTGTAGATATTTAAAAATTGGTATGGGTACACGACAACAAATTTGTTAGATTTTAAAATAATAGAAAATTAAAAAACTGTGATTTATGAAATGAATCGAGTCCTGTTTTCAAAGTAATTTATTGAGAGATTAATACTCTTATTGTTATTTACTATTTAGGATGAATACTTATTATCAGAAACAATGAGATTTGAATAGTCCCATATAATAGATATGAATATATAAATTAATATGATAGTGAGTGTGTTACTTTGTGTGTTACGCTTGCATTAATTAAATGATAGAGACATACGAAGTCGGTTTGTCCGACACATATGAGGTCAGTCTATTGTGACATATGAGATCAGTCTGTTGTGACGTATGAGGTCAGTCTGTCCGTCACATATGAGGTCAGTCTGTCCGTCACATTTAAGTTCGGTCATTTCGTTACAATTTGGGTCAGTTCTCAATTCATATATACCTAACTATCAATAGCGCATCATAAAGTGACACCAAGAGGATATTTACATGTAACAATCTATATACTGTAATAAAAGAAGATGTAGCCGTGTCAGTCAGTCTGTCCGTCACAAAATGGTAGAACAGACTAAGACATAATTGTTCATTTCACAATTCCGTTGAATTTCCACGGAACCAGCTAGTAATCATATATTAAAATTATTGTTACAAATTAAAATTTATCTAATTTAACAAAGTGGTATATCTGGTACTATATAACTTGATTAAATTATTTCTATCAAAATTGAAAATTATAAAATATACATAAATATAATCAATAAATATACATCAAATTGAAAGAACTTACAAAAATATTCAATAAAACATCCGGTAAATAAAATCTATGTGGCTCGAATAGTCAAGTAAAAACTCAGACCGAGTTACTGTTAGTATTTCTGGTATAATTATATACAATAAAACATTGGAAACCACAGAAGTGGCCATCGTATTTATTCTCATTTATTGCTTTGGCTCAATGTGGCACAATGGAATATATAGAAGGGTTGGGGTGATCTAGGTATGGGGTTATAAAATAAAAAGGTATGGGCAATGTACATCTTACAGAGCACCGCAACGTGGCCCTAGAATGAGTAGTAAAAACTTCCTTAGAGAAGAAGACAGATAGAAATTAGCTCACAGTCTATAGCACAAAGTATATAATTAATGAAAATATTATCTATCTAAGATGACAACACTTTTCATCTATCGTCTTTCAACCGACACTATTACAAAAAAAATCATGATAGTGAATGATGATGTTCGTAATTATGACATTTTACGATAAAATACCATCAAAATTTACCGTAATGGACAATAACAGACAATCTGCCGATTGATATTTTCCAATTTTCTTTCACTTTTTAATTCCTTTTATCTATCTTCTTTTATTTCTTCTTTCTACCTTCTTTCATTATTCCTTTCTTCCTTTTATTATTCCTTTCTAATTTTTTTCATCTCCTTTCTATTTTTTATTATTCCTTTCTACCTTTTATTATCCTTTCTACCTTTTATTATTCCTTTCTACCTTTTATTATTCCTTTCTACCTTTTATTATTCCTTTCTACCTTTTATTATTCCTTTCTACCTTTTATTATTCCTTTCTACCTTTTATTATTCCTTTCTACCTTTTATTATTCCTTTCTACCTTTTATTATTATTCCTTTCTATCTTTTATTATTCCTTTCTACCTTTTATTATTCCTTTCTACCTTTTATTATTATTCCTTTCTACCTTTTATTATTATTCCTTTCTACCTTTTATTATTCCTTTCTACCTTTTATTATCCCTTTCTACCTTTTATTATTCCTTTCTACCTTTTATTATTCCTTTCTACCTTTTATTATTCCTTTCTACCTTTTATTATTCCTTTCTACCTTTTATTATTCCTTTCTACCTTTTATTATTCCTTTCTACCTTTTATTATTATTCCTTTCTACCTTTTATTATTATTCCTTTCTACCTTTTATTATTCCTTTCTACCTTTTATTATCCCTTTCTACCTTTTATTATTCCTTTCTACCTTTTATTATTCCTTTCTACCTTTTATTATTCCTTTCTACCTTTTATTATTCCTTTCTACCTTTTATTATTATTCCTTTCTACCTTTTATTATTTCTTTCTATCTATTATTATTCTTTTCTACCTTTTTTCATCTCCTATTTATCTTCTTTTATTACTCATTTCTTACATTTATTTTCCTTTCTTACTTTCTGTTTTTCTTACATTTACTTACTCGAATGATATCTCTCATTTATTAACTATTAACAAAAAAATAATCGCTCATATATATACATCTTAATAATTAATTATTCTTGTTCCTATATTTCTACCATAACTGTTCTTTAAAAGTACCTTAAAATAAAGATAATCATCAGGTATTCGATAGAAATTTTCTTTATCTCTTACTTTTCCTCACTTCTGACCAAACCTGTAAAACCAACACAGTACAACAATAGTGACTTTAAATACTATGCTAATTAGGGAACATTAAGCAAACGCTGTGGATATGATAAAGCGATTCACTACTCACCGTAATAAAACACTAGTGATTAAACACTAGTGATAAAATACTAGTGATAAAATACTAGTGATAAAATACTAGTGATAAAAATGGGACGATTGATGTAGGTATATGTCATCTTAGACATATTTTGAATGATGTTTATAATTGAAATATATTTGTTTAAAGTACATATACTGAAGAAGATCTTTAGGATTGAATGAAAAAATGATAATTCGAATGTAACTACAAAGAAAATCTAATTAAATATTTGTGTACTAGAAGACGTAAATACATGTACTTTTATTCGTAAGTACGTGTACTTATTTACGTAAGTACGTGCACTTATTTACGTAAGTACGTGTACTTATTTACGTAAGTACGTGTACTTATTTACGTAAGTACGTGTACTTATTTACGTAAGTACGTGTACTTATTTACGTAAGTACGTGTACTTATTTACGTAAGTACATGTACTTATTACGTAAGTACGTGTACTTATTTACGTAAGTACGTGTACTTTTATACGTAGATACGTGTACTTTTATACGTAAGTACGTGTACTTTTATTCGTAAGTACGTGTACTTTTATTCGTAAGTACGTGTACTTATTTACGTAAGTACGTGTACTTATTTACGTAAGTACGTGTACTTATTTACGTAAGTACGTGTACTTTTATACGTAGATACGTGAACTAATATACGTAAATATGCGTACTAATATACGTAAATATGCGTTCTAATATACGTAAATACGTGTACTAATATACGTAAATATGCGTACTAATATACGTAAATACGTGTAATAATATACGTAAATACGTGTAATAATATACGTAAATATGCGTACTAATATACGTAAATACGTGTACTAATATACGTAAATACGTGTACTAATATACGTAAATACGTGTAATAATATACTTAAATATGCGTACTAATATACGTAAATATGCGTACTAATATACATAAATACGTGTACTAATATACGAAAATACGTGTAATAATATACGTAAATACGTGTAATAATATACGTAAATACGTGTAATAATATACGTAAATACGTGTAATAATATACGTAAATACGTGTACTAATATACGTAAATACGTGTGATAATATACGTAAATACGTGTAATAATATACGTAAATACGTGTACTAATATACGTAAATACGTGTAATAATATACGTAAATACGTGTACTAATATACGTAAATACGTGTAATAATATACGTAAATATGTGTACTAATATACGTAAATACGTGTACTAATATACGTAAATACGTGTAATAATATACGTAAATATGCGTACTAATATACGTAAATATGCGTACTAATATACGTAAATACGTGTAATAATATACGTAAATATGTGTACTAATATACGTAAATACGTGTACTAATAAACGTAAATACGTGTACTAATATACGTAAATACGTGTAATAATATACGTAAATACGTGTACTAATATACGTAAATACGTGTACTAATATACGTAAATACGTGTAATAATATACGTAAATACGTGTACTAATATACGTAAATACGTGTACTAATATACGTAAATACGTGTACTAATATACGTAAATACGTGTAATAATATACGTAAATATGCGTACTAATATACGTAAATACGTGTACTAATATACGTAAATACGTGTAATAATATACGTAAATATGCGTACTAATATACGTAAATACGTGTAATAATATACGTAAATATGTGTACTAATATACGTAAATACGTGTACTAATAAACGTAAATACGTGTACTAATATACGTAAATACGTGTAATAATATACGTAAATACGTGTACTAATATACGTAAATACGTGTACTAATATACGTAAATACGTGTAATAATATACGTAAATACGTGTACTAATATACGTAAATACGTGTACTAATATACGTAAATACGTGTAATAATATACGTAAATATGCGTACTAATATACGTAAATACGTGTAATAATATACGTAAATATGTGTACTAATATACGTAAATACGTGTACTAATAAACGTAAATACGTGTACTAATATACGTAAATACGTGTAATAATATACGTAAATACGTGTACTAATATACGTAAATACGTGTACTAATATACGTGAACACGTGTACTAATATACGTAAATACGTGTACTAATATACGTAAATACGTGTACTAATATACGTAAATACGTGTACTAATATACGTAAATACGTGTACTAATATACGTGAATACGTGTACTAATATACGTGAATACGTGTACTAATATACGTGAATACGTGTACTAATATACGTGAATACGTGTACTAATATACGTGAATACGTGTACTAATATACGTGAATACGTGTACTAATATACGTGAATACGTGTACTAATATACGTGAATACGTGTACTAATATACGTGAATACGTGTACTAATATACGTGAATACGTGTACTAATATACGTAAATACGTGTACTAATATACGTAAATACGTGTACTAATATACGTAAATACGTGTACTAATATACGTAAATACGTGTACTAATATACGTAAATACGTGTACTAATATACGTAAATACGTGTACTAATATACGTAAATACGTGTACTAATATACGTAAATAAGTGTACTAATATACGTAAATACGTGTACTAATATATAAATGATAAGATACTGTATTTATTATTCTTGCAAATTAATACCTACCAATAACCTCAAAAAAAATATTTTAACAGGTCCTTGTTAAAATAATAAAATAATAAAGCAAGGCATTGTATTTACACATATTATATGTACTTATATTAATCTTAATCTCTTTCAAAGAACCGCAGACTGAACCACAACTATATGTACACATACTGTAGTAAAAGTCTACGTCTGGAAAAAATGGAAAAATTCCAAGTCTGAAAAAATTGTCTCATTTTCTTACTGAATAGTTCGTTTGCACATTATTTTTTTACCAACATTGGAAAACCTATAATTGGGAAATCATGTATTACATAAATATGATAAATATACGCATAGTCCAGTATCACTCCAGTAAATTACGAATATATATGTCCGACGAAACACAGTAGATCGTCAAGCGGTATAATATTACGATAAATATATGATTAAATATTTTGCCGACGCAAATGTATAATTCTTTACTATATCTAATATAGTTAGCAATCGGAAGCAGATAGTCAAAGATTATAATTCAATATTATAATCAATTAATTTCAATAACTGATTATCTCAAAAATGTTCAATTTTCACAGTACGGGTTTTTAATTTCTGCCATCGATCCGTTCAAATTAATCACAAAATCAAACATTTGAGTTCAAATGAACTTTTCTAAGGAAAAAAGGTTAGTAAACAGTAACATAATGGAATAGATCCGTAATTTATGAACGTAACTTAAAATGAAATGAATGAGCGATTTGCGAGTTATGAATCGATATTAATGAGTAATATTTGAGATGTTTCGTTATTGAAATTAATGAGTAATATTTGAGATATTTCGTTATTGAAATTAATGAGTAATATTTGAGATATTTCGTTATTGAAATTAATGAGTAATATTTGAGATATTTCGTTATTGAAATTAATGAGTAATATTTGAGATATTTCGTTATTGAAATTAATGAGTAATATTTGAGATATTTCGTTATTGAAATTAATGAGTAATATTTGAGATATTTCGTTATTGAAATTAATGAGAAATATTTGAGATATTTCGTTATTGAAATTAATGAGTAATATTTGAGATATTTCGTTATTGAAATTAATGAGTAATATTTGAGACATTTCGTTATTGAAATTAATGAGTAATATTTGAGACATTTCGTTATTGAAATTAATGAGTAATATTTGAGACATTTCGTTATTGAAATTAATGAGTAATACTTGAGATATTTCGTTATTGAAATTAATGAGAAATATTTGAGATATTTCGTTATTGAAATTAATGAGTATTATTTGAGATATTTCGTTATTGAAATTAATGAGAAATTTTTGCGTTATGAAGTTATTAGAATTATCGAACGTTTTTTTGAAATATGAAGTTATTGAAATTAATGAGCGATAAGTAAAATAAATTCAAGTATAGTGTTTATTAGGAAGTAGAAGTAGAAAATGTTCAATAATAGTATTTTGCCGGCTATACAAGAACAGTATTTGGTTGACTGACACACGGCTATGGTTTTGGTCAATTTAACCATATTATGGTTGGACCACATCTTGAGTATGGTTCTAGATCCCTTTACAGGGTGGGCACATCACTAATGATTAAAGTGACGACTATGGCGCATAATTTGATTTACGTCAGAAAAATCGGAAAAATGGGACATGAATAATCTGTGATGTCGTAACAGGAAATTCTACAACTTTGGTCGCACAAAGCGGTTGGGTCAATATATATGTCTTACATTTTTTTCTATATTTTAAAGTAATATAATGTACTTTTTATTGTTATTATATATGACGCGTTAGGTGGAGGAAGGATCTAAGTCACATTTTGAAATAATTCAGGAGAAGCATCCAAAGTTTATAGATTTTGTGAGGCTTACTGAAATATAACTGACGATTAAGGTACTTTTACTATCTTTGTATGAAATGCTGATGGAACAAATGAAAATACTCTGATTTTCATTTTAGTTGAAAAAGTTTTAGTTAACATTTTTTTCAGTCAAAATTTTTTCTTTAATTAAAAAATTTTCTAGTAATTTTTATTAGTTGAAAATTTGTTTAGTTTAAAAAAAAGTTTTTAGTTGAAAAATTTAGTTAAAATTCATTTTAGTTGAATTTTTTTTTTAGTTAAGGCTTACGTCCTTCCTCCAGCAAACTTGACCTATGTTCAAATTTTTTTCTTCTTATTTTTTTTCATATATAGGTACTCATACCTTCGCATTTAATCCTGTAAATTATCACTCATTTCATAAAACGTTTTTTTCAATTTTCTCATTCAAAGCTGGTTCTTCAAATGAAACAATTACTGGTTATTGTTATACAATGAAATGACTCTATTGTAACACAATAGAGTCTATACTCTATTGTAACACACATACTATCAGATAAGCCATGGTAAGTAGAGCACTAATCATTTTCCCATGTGTACCCATAGCGTTCTTACGAGAAATGCTGTTAATTAATGGATACAAATTAACATAACAGGTTAAATAATAACTATTTGTTTTTCTTATATAATCGAAAATGTGGAACAGTCCGATAATTTGGAATTTTCCCTATTAAGGTGCATTAATTGTATTGTCGGTTCTAGGTGAATTTTCCCGCGTGAAATTCCACCACAGAAAATTCCCAAAATTTCACCAAGTAAGTTCAACTGCTTCCACCACAGAAAATTCTACCCCATAATAATTCATTTCATTTGCATTAGGTGTAACATTAAAATATTTTTTTTTTATAAATATGTGTTTTGGTGGAATTACCGCTTGTAGAATTTTCATGGCGGGACTTTCCTCGGTGGAATTTACCGGCCACGGTATTGTCATATAATTTTAATTTTAGTTGTGGTTTCTTAGAACCATATGCCATATCGCTGATGTAAATAGGAAATTAAGTACAAGGGACAGGAAGAAGCAGTCAGAAAGGAAAGTGGAACAAAGTCATCTACCACCAGTCAGTGACAATGGTCATGGATGCAGAAAAGCTACTTCGTGAAGAATGTGACGAAAAGGAACACAAGCACCGGTGACTGCACTCACAGATGGAAGAGGAAAATGAAGAGGTGATAGTAATGAAGCCTACGAGTCTACCTAACACAAAAATCTATGACCTCGTACTTGAAAAGCATAACCCTAGCACTATCCTCTAAAACTGCAAGTAGAGTCAAAAAATGATAATAATATGTGACAGTGAAAAAAGACAATGAATAATCCAAATCACCACAGACAGCTTCAGGATAGAGACCCGGGGGGTTATTGTCATATTGACAATAACACAATACAAACTAATATCTTAAAAACCAGTCATGGGTACAGAACTGCAAATAGCATAGGTACCTACTATACAATCTCTAAAATATACTTTCGATGAGTTTTCTTTTCAAATTCTAAAAAAAATCTAATTATTAATTTTTTTTCATTTCTGTCTAATTTCATAAAAATGCATTTTTCCCAAAGCTTTTGCATTTTTGACAACAAAAATATTTTATTTATAAATATTTACAGTATCAAATTCACGAAACAGTCATTAATTTATTTATTACCTCACTATACTCATAAATTGACCCACAACCGGACTTACAATTTACGTCTTAACCAGGAAACGTTTTTAAGTTTGTTCGTACGTGTGTCTTCATTTCAAATCGTACGTCTGGTCAGGCGCTGAGAAAAAGAGGAGTGCATATAAAGACGGTGATCTTTTACGAGCAGTCATTCTCCTGTGAGCTGTCATGCGGTTAACAGCTCCTCACACGGCACCTCGACCAATTTTTTTTTAAAGAAACCTGAATGCATGTAACATTCAACAGGAAGGTATATTGTATAAATCTAATTGATTTTCTTCAGTGCTGATATTTGTGTAATATATTATAATAAATATTTGTATTATTAATACAAATTCCATAATAGAAGTTACGAAGAAAGCATATGAATGAAACACCCTTCTGGAACTTTTTAAAATTATAATTCTCAATGAAGATGAAAATAATTAAAATCTCAAGTCTAATTTTTTTCAAATGCTTTAAGAATGAAGAAAAGAACAAGTCGCAAACTACTGTTAATCAGCATGGAGTAATGGTTCCTAGAAGAGGATGATGGAAAATTTCGTAAAAGCCAAGTTTTTTTCCTCTTCCTTGCGGTTTTCTTTCAAAACATTTCTACAGCATTTGATCACAGTATTCGAAAGAAACCTAGTTTCATTATGAAATCATCTTGACCAATTATTCGTTTTTTTTTCAGAAGGAAGTCATAGAGAAGATCTGCCGAAACCTGAAAGAAACAGAACTGGTATGTATGAGCTACTATAGATGAATGGAGAATATGAACCGTGGTGTAACAGTCTCAGAAATATCGGTCAGGTGTCGAAATATTTCAGAACCAGATTACTAGTAGGTGGATAGTTATAGGAGATTATTGTACCTACATAATAATGGCCTTTCTTTTATTTAAATACCTACATGAACATTCTGTGACATGGTTAGGACTGAAACAAGGAAAGCTAGTGGTCTGTATTTAAGATTTTCTGCCTAATGTGATTGTTTCAGGAGATACAAGATTCTGATGTACGGAAAAGAAATTGGGCTGAGATGGTTTTGCAGAAATGAAAAAAAGTTAAATATTGAAATATTATTTTAAAATAAGTTGAAAAGGAAGAATGTAACGACACTATTTAAAAGGTTAATTTATGTACTTTAAACAATCAATCTTATATTATTGAAATATTTTTATTCCGTATATTTCTGTATTTTTTTATATATTTCATATCTATCTTTGTTAATATCACATTTAGTATTCAAATTATATTGATAAAATAAAAATGCAAAGTACATTTAAAATAATATCAAATATTTCTGTAAGTAACATCAAACAACAACAATTTTCAAGCCGTATTTTGTTCTTAAAACGTCATGACAAATCAAAGAATCTTCACGGTATTAATTAGGCTATTGGAATAATTACCAGGTAACCGCATATTACCGGGTAACCACAGGAGTATCCACGGCGGCTTTAGACCGGTTACCTTTATTCTGTGGGCGGTAAGTAAATATGAAAGTAAGTATTTTTACGGGACATTTTCCTAGTAGGAAAAATGTAAACTAGGCCTATCGTTTGTTATTGTCCATTACGGTAAAAATTGATGGCATTTTATCGTAAAATATTAAAATTTCAAACATTATCATCATTAATAAAAAAGGAGCGTATAGAACAGTGATGAAAATGGAATGTATAGAACAGTGATGATGATGGAACGTATAGAACAGTGATGAGGATGGAACGTATAGAACAGTGATGAGAATGGAACGTATAGAACTGTGATGAAGATAGAACGTATAGAACAGTGATGATGATGGAACGTATAGAACAGTGATGAGGATGGAATGTATAGAACAGTGATGAGGATGGAACGTATAGAACTGTGATGAAGATGGAACGTATAGAACAGTGATGATGATGGAACGTATAGAACTGTGATGGGGATGGAACGTATAGAACTGTGATGGGGATGGAACGTATAGAACTGTGATGAAGATGGAACGTATAGAACAGTGATGATGATGGAACGTATAGAACAGTGATGAAGATGGAACGTATAGAACAGTGATGAAGATGGAATGTATAGAACAGTGATGAAGATGGAACGTATAGAACAGTGATGAGGATGGAACGTATAGAACAGTGATGAGGATAGGACGGATAGTGAAAATTACCGCATATGGTTGGGCCATAGAAGATTAAGTTATGGTGGGGCCATAGAAGATTAAGTTATTGTGGGGTCATAGAAGATTAAGTTATGGTGGGGCAATAGAAGATTAAGTTATGGTGGGGCAATAGAAGATTAAGTTATGGTGGGGCAATAGAAGATTAAGTAGGGTCCCATCTCAATCCATTACTGCCTTACATATGATATGAACATCAGTTTTTCTGAATTACTTCTACATTACACCAATAAAAGATAAGTACTCAATTCACCAAAGTTCAATCATACCACAGTAATTAAATAACTAATTACAATTAACTCGTAAGATCTCGATTCATAAAACACACTAAATAATGGCCCGCATTGAAATGATCATAATAAAAATCTTTGGTATTTTGCTATCGCTGAATTGTTTGTACAAAAAGAAATATTATAATGAAGGCAAAGAATGCTGCCTGGAATCTAGAGAGTCATTGTTGTTAGAGGAGAAAACAAGTGAAGATCTACGGTGAATACAAGTGAAGATCTACGGTGAATACAAGTGAAGATCTATGGTGAATACAAGTGAAGATCTACGGTGAATACAAGTGAAGATCTACGGTGAATACAAGTGAAGATCTATGGTGAATACAAGTGAAGATCTACGGTGAAAACAAGTGAAGATCTATGGTGAATACAAGTGAAGATCTACGGTGAATACAAGTGAAGATCTACAGTGAATACAAGTGAAGATCTACGGTGAATACAAGTGAAGATCTACGGTGAATACAAGTGAAGATCTATGGTGAATACAAGTGAAGATCTACGGTGAATACAAGTGAAGATCTATGGTGAATACAAGTGAAGATCTACGGTGAATACAAGTGAAGATCTATGGTGAATACAAGTGAAGATCTACGGTGAATACAAGTGAAGATCTACGGTGAATACAAGTGAAGATCTACGGTGAATACAAGTGAAGATCTATGGTGAATACAAGAGAAGATCGACGGTGAATACAAGTGAAGATCTATGGTGAATACAAGTGAAGATCTACGGTGAATACAAGTGAAGATCTACAGTGAATACAAGTGAAGATCTATGGTGAATACAAGTGAAGATCTACGGTGAATACAAGTGAAGATCTATGGTGAATACAAGTGAAGATCTACGGTGAATACAAGTGAAGATCTACGGTGAATACAAGTGAAGATCTACGGTGAATACAAGTGAAGATCTATGGTGAATACAAGTGAAGATCTACGGTGAATACAAGTGAAGATCTACGGTGAATACAAGTGAAGATCTATGGTGAATACAAGAGAAGATCGACGGTGAATACAAGTGAAGATCTATGGTGAATACAAGTGAAGATCTACGGTGAATACAAGTGAAGATCTACAGTGAATACAAGTGAAGATCTACGGTGAAAACAAGTGAAGATCCACAGTTATTTATATCTTCCTTATATTCTAATAATTCCCCAATTTCATTATATATACTTATGTGCAATGAATATGTCCATTCACACTTAATTCTTTTTTGTGTAGAATGAAAATATTCTACCTCTAAAGATTTAAGGAATTACCTACAAATTAGCCAAAAGCTGAATTCTCATTATATACCTTTACTGAACGTATTATTTCGCATTGAGCATAAACAAGTCATTAGTTACTTGTCTGAAACTTGTGACAAGATGAGTTTTATTGGTGCAGTAAAGTTCCTCTATAGTGAATGTGGAATCTAAGGAAATGAAATTTGTTCATTATAGAGGCTACTTCCTTACTCATGACTCTACTTTCACTATACAGGATTTCATTATTGAGTTCTACTTGATATAGCGTCTAAATAGCGTTTATCTCGTCCTATTCATTTCATCCTTTCAGGTCCCTTTCCATCAGCAGGGAACTACAGGATTATGGGCCATAGGATCGAGAGCACCAGTCCTGGTCTCTTTTCATCTAATTCGGTGTCGAATTCCACTCACAAGAAATTGAAATCTTCAATGGAATATTACAGTTAAGTGATTAATTAATCATGTTCCATTTTAAACCGTAAGGAAATTAAATGATGTCTAAAGAAAAATTGTTCCTAAAGCCACTTTGTATGTAAATTCGAACCACTAGTGTAAGTAAAGTTTTCTGTGTGTACATTTTGTAAACAGATTAAAGGACCATAATCCTCAGTCTACCGGAAATTATATATGGAATTTCTGAGCAACATTTGTAGACGAAAATCAGAGAGCAGATTCTCCCCATCTCATTAGGTTCTGATTTAATGACCGTGTTCCCCTAACTGGATAGGTTCCTTGTTGGAGAGATGTGCACGAGGTTCTTCAACTCCTAAGTCCTTTGTATTCCCCACTTAATGTGTTTTGTATTCACAGGAATAGACTACAGCACATCTGCTGTATACACTCACTGAATTCATATATCTTCAAATTAGATTTTAGACAATGAATTAGAAAGATTGTACCATGAGCTAAATTCATTTTGTTTCAGAAGGAAAAAATTAGGGATTATTTTAGAAAATATCAATATATCAGAATTCCAATTGACATATTTATATATTACAAGTATTACAAACCGTGCACGGACATTTCATCCACGGACAATTCGTCCACTGACATTTCGTTCAACGGACATTACGTTCAACGGACATTTCGTCCACGGACATTTCGTCCACGGACAATTCGTCCACGAATTGCTTTATTTTGTATTATATTTATTGTGTGCATTTATTTATATATTATATTATCTATATATATTCTGCATCATAAGAGTATTTAACACCCTTATTTGATGGTAATTAAAAATGTATGGTCTTTGCCTAAATTCTTATTGCATTTTTTTATCCTGTTGGCCGGCATCAGTGAAATAATAAAATGAAAACTTTTTAATGATATACATTCAGGCCCCACTTTTATTACACCTGAGTCTTATAAAATCTGTATTAATTACCTGGCATGTCTCGATGTTATTACAGTACATAAACATAGAAAACGGAGACATTTTTTGTGGTGTTTATTTCACAGTAACTACAATAATCATCAATAGTAGTATTCATATTAGCTGGCTATAGGTAAATAGATGCACTATTGGTTCAGAAATTAGTATTTTAAAGCAGAATGTTTTGAACATAGCTAGATTACCTAAATTACATATGCAGGTATATAATATACTTCTAAAAAAGTGATATAAAGAATTCTCTTTTCTGTTTAATGTTACGTTTGATTATTTAAACGTAAAAACGTCCATGTTATTGGACTGTTTCATATTTTCGGGCTTATACTTATATAATAATAATTATTATTATTTACCTCTATTGTAATTACTTTAATTCCTAAGTATCCACACATTTATTCTAGTTAGGAACCTGTAATTTCAGTTCTCAGCTTTAGATACTCATAATTAATTAATGCAAATTATTAAACGAGGTAAATAACTAAAAATACAGTCAACCCGTTTAGCATATTTAATTTTATAACTGTAATCGATAGGTAGACATTTTTATGTGTTAATTCATATACTGCTTAAATCACTATTATATTATTATATATTTACACCTGCCTATTATTGTAATAGGAAAAATAATATAAACTATATTCCATATACACTTTGCAATACAAAATAAAGCCATTCGTGGACGAAATGTCCGTTGACGAAATGTCCGTGGACGAAATGTCCGTGGACGAGATGTCCTAGACCCACTACAAACACGTTGTTTGTGTCAATATACAATTGTATATATAATATGAGGTCACTAATGCATATCTTCATATAGATGAAGTGGTGCTAAAGATCAGATAAAGTATTTATTTGTGTTACATTACAGAGGAGAATATTTAACAGTTTACGTAACTTTACGAGAAATCTGAGTAAAGTAAAAGTCATCTCATGATGTTCAGATTCAATTTTTAATTGAGCAATTCTAATTATGGAATTAACAAAGAAATAAGTTACTGCACGATGTACTATCGGAGAAAAGAGTCACTGTGATGATGTACTATCAGAGAAAAGAGTCACTGTGATGATGTACTATCAGAGAAAAGAGTCACTGTGATGATGTACTATCAGAGAAAAGAGTCACTGTGATGATGTACTATCAGAGAAAAGAGTCACTGTGATGATGTACTATAAGAGAAAAGAGTCACTGTGATGGTGTACTATCGGAGAAAAGAGTCACTGTGATGATGTACTATCAGAGAAAAGAGTCACTGTGATGATGTACTATCAGAGAAAAGAGTCACTGTGATGATGTACTATCAGAGAAAAGAGTCACTGTGATGATGTACTATCAGAGAAAAGAGTCACTGTGATGATGTACTATCAGAGAAAAGAGTCACTGTGATGGTGTACTATCAGAGAAAAGAGTCACTGTGATGGTGTACTATCAGAGAAAAGAGTCACTGTGATGATGTACTATCAGAGAAAAGAGTCACTGTGATGGTGTACTATCAGAGAAAAGAGTCACTGTGATGGTGTACTATCAGAGAAAAGAGTCACTGTGATGGTGTACTATCAGAGAAAAGAGTCACTGTGATGGTGTACTATCAGAGAAAAGAGTCACTGTGATGATATACTATCAGAGAAAAGAGTCACTGTGATGGTGTACTATCAGAGAAAAGAGTCACTGTGATGGTGTACTATCAGAGAAAAGAGTCACTGTGATGATGTACTATCAGAGAAAAGAGTCACTGTGATGATGTACTATCAGAGAAAAGAGTCACTGTGATGATGTACTATCAGAGAAAAGAGTCACTGTGATGATGTACTATCAGAGAAAAGAGTCACTGTGATGGTGTACTATCAGAGAAAAGAGTCACTGTGATGGTGTACTATCAGAGAAAAGAGTCACTGTGATGGTGTACTATCAGAGAAAAGAGTCACTGTGATGATGTACTATCAGAGAAAAGAGTCACTGTGATGATGTACTATCAGAGAAAAGAGTCACTGTGATGGTGTACTATCAGAGAAAAGAGTCACTGTGATGATGTACTATCAGAGAAAAGAGTCACTGTGATGATGTACTATCAGAGAAAAGAGTCACTGTGATGATGTACTATCAGAGAAAAGAGTCACTATGGCTATGTTAATTTCCCTAATTACAGTTTCCGATTTCCTATTATTTTGGAATCTTACAAATTTGTCATCGTGTACCCAGACTATTCATTAAAATATCTACAATCATTACAATAACTATTAGCAAGGTTTCTTTTTGGAATTGCGAAATTAGAAAACCATCAAAAAATCATTATAGATTTACATGTACACTTTCCTTTGACTGTACACTACTTATGTGTCAGGTAAAGATATCGTACGTACAAATATAACATCAGGTAGCATTGAAGTTATTCACAAAGAGAATTCATACATCAGTTTAGCAAAAAGAAACTGTCGAAACCTTTGTACTAATCCAGTGTCTGAACACTTCTACATATTCTTTGTAAACAGTATTGAGTGAGAGAAGAATTCGATCACCAAAGAACGAAGACGGCTATTCGAAAAAAGAAGTTTGTGGTCTTCCGTCCTTTCAAAATCAGGTTAGAGGAATATTTGAAAGATGGAAACGGTGAGTGGCTGTTAAACCAATTAAATTTTTTGGAAAAATTGGTTTCCCGTTTGAAATACTAAGATGAGGGTCGTAAAAGTGTGTTTAAAGACTGTGTAGTGTGTATATAAGACTTGTAAGACTTGAAAGACTTGAAATCAGACTCCAAGAAGGAGTGGTCGTACATACCACATACTGTTGAGCTAGACAAGGATGAGGCTAAATCTGCACGGCCCAATGCTCACAAATAGAACAAATCACTGTTAAACCTAATAAACACAATCTAATCAGCTTTACATGCTAGCCCTGATCGTAAAAAAGTTACTTAGATTCAAAAGACTCTGCTTGCAATTAACCCAAGTGATAAATCCATTTTAATCTACAATGGATGGCTCGTATAATGATCACAATTCTGCATTTAATGGATACCTACTGTGAAACTATTCAGCGGGTTAAAGTCCCTTCACGACGCTATAATCAAAGCTACATTGTTCATCCCAGGCATTGTCCGACCACTCGCCTAAAACAATTTCCTATCTGGAAAAATTCCAGTGACCGATAATGAACGATCTCTTCGGAGTCTCACGACGTAATCTTTGTTTCAATAAAACTGTAGACGGGAGTACGTGATGTGCCTACGAACCATTCTTATTTCAGACTCCGTCAGAGCAGTAACTACCTTTTCATCCCTACCGTCTGAAAATGATAGTTCACAATAATTACTATTTCATACATACAATCATACAAAGGGGCAGAATTAGTAACTATTTTTATCCGTCAAAAAAAGCACCCCATCTTACTCCCGAGGCAATAATTATTCATACCTCTGGTTGCTTTTACCTGCGTATTACTCTATAATCTGAACAGTATTTCATAAATGTGATTACAGTGTGAAACTATTGCTACCTGATAATATTATGATGAGACAGATTGCTTCTAAAACGGAACATAAGCACATGAACAGCGCCACATAAACAGCATCACATGAACAGCACCACATAAACAGCGCCACATAAACAGCACCACATAAACAGCACCACATAAACAGCACCACATAAACAGCACCACATAAACAGCATCACATGAACAGCACCACATGAACAGCGCCACATAAACAGCACCACATAAACAGCACCACATAAACAGCACCACATAAACAGCGCCACATAAACAGCACCACATAAACAGCACCACATAAACAGCACCACATAAACAGCACCACATAAACAGCACCACATAAACAGCACCACATGAACAGCACCACATAAACAGCACCACATAAACAGCACCACATAAACAGCACCACATAAACAGCACCACATAAACAGCACCACATAAACAGCACCACATAAACAGCACCACATAAACAGCGCCACATAAACAGCACCACATAAACAGCACCACATAAACAGCACCACATAAACAGCACCACATAAACAGCACCACATAAACAACACCACATAAACAACACCACATGACCAGCACCACATAAACAGCACCACATAAACAGCACCACATAAACAGCACCACATAAACAACACCACATGAACAGCACCACATAAACAGCACCACATAAACAGCACCACATAAACAACACCACATAAACAGCACCACATAAACAGCACCAAATGAACAGCACCGCATAAACAGCACCATTTATCTATCCACTTTTATTCCAGTTCTACATCCAATTACTGTGCAGTACTATCAGCTAATTAAGAATGTAGTTATTTGAGGTTATAATAAAATAGATCTTTATAAGTCCTATGAGGGTAGTTAATGCTGTGATAGTACGCACCATCTTAGATAGTTAATGCTGTGATAGTACGCACCAGCTTAGATAGTTAATTCTGTGATAGTACGCACCATCTTAGATAGTTAATGCTGTGATAGTACGCACCATCTTAGATAGTTAATGCTGTGATAGTACGCACCATCTTAGATAGTTAATGCTGTGATAGTACCATCTATAATCCTGAGGCAGGGATATAACAATGGTGGTTAAGTCTCTTCTGTAATGTGGCGTCATCGTCAGTTGTCCCAACCACTTTCTACCCCTATACACTGAATCAATTAAAAGTGGCTATAGTGTAGGGTTCCACATTTTCGAACACGTAAGATAAAAATCTTATCTTATTTTTATTTTATCTTAATTTTATTTTCATTTTATTTTATTTTTATTTTATTTTTATTTAATTTTTTTTTATATTAAATTTTCAATTAATTTTAATCTGATTTTTTTCTTCAATTTCCATTTTTTTTTTTTCATTTAATTCTTATTCAATTTTTTTTTCAATTTTCATTTAATTTTATATATATATTTTTTTTTTTTTTTGATAGGTATCCATGATACCTGCACAGTCCTACCTATTAATTCTGCATACCCGGGTTTGCAGAATTAATAGGTAGGACTGTGCAGGTATCGTGGATACCAATCAAAAAAAAAATTAAATAATAATTATTAAAAAAAAAATTTCTTACGTGTTTGAAGATGTGGAACTGACCGATAATTCGTAACTTACCCTACGTAATGTTATAGATATTTTAAGACAATGGGGGTGGATGGAATCAAGAGCTATTGTTACAAAACACTCTGCACGAAATATTCTAAACAAAAGAGCTCGACTTTTCTGTCAATGGGTAGTTTGTAATGACTATCGATGTTGATGTTACTTTCAAATATCAAATATTGGGGGAAATTATTATATTTCTCAGCTGGAATACTTTTGTGGGTAAAATAATTAGTTGGGTAAACATTTAGTGGGTGCAATATTTAGTTGGGTAAACATTTAGTGGAGGACATAATTTGGTGGGTAAAAATTTGATTGGTAAATATTTGATGGGTAAAATAATTAGGTGGGTAAAATAATTTGGTGGGTGTAAACATTTAGTGGGTAAAATAATTGTGTGGGTAAAAGCTTGTTTAACCAAATGGTATTTACATGAAGCCATCCTTCCTTTGCTAAATAGTCTTCAAACCACAGGCCGGGTAGAGTTTAAACCTCAAAGCCTTTCTTCACAATCTTTTTTCTAGGTTCACAGAGAAGCCCCTTGAAGAAGGGCTGGCAAAAACACATTCCTAGATAAGTCTGTAGGTACATAGCCCCGGGTTGAATCGGTCTAATGGTTAACATGTCTCGGCAGGAATCAACCAGCCGCGCATCTAACCCAAACAGGATTCCTACCTACAGAATTATGTTAATTCTAAGACTTGGCTTTATGGTTTTGTTTATGTATGGAAACCATATACTTTTCAAAGGTTCAATGGCATCGTTTGTGTGGGGTAAATTACGAATTATCGGTCAGTTTCACATCTTCGGTCATATAATAAAAAACGATATTTCAATTGTTATTATATTTTAATTGGTATCCATGATACCTGCAGGTATCATGGATACCAAATTTAATAAAAATAAAATAACAATTATTGAATATAGTTTTTTTTTTATATGACCGAAGATGAGAAACTGACCGATAATTCGTAATTTAGCCTATATATAAATACATATACGTGTGCATCTACTTTGTAATTTACTCCTTAGTAAAATGTATTATAATAAACAAATTACCACGTATTATTGAAGTAAATATTTTAAATATAAAAACATTTACTTTAAAAGAGATGAGATTTCATGATAAAAATGACAATTTTTATTCAAGCCAAAATGCCTAAATTTTATACCAATCACGTACGTTAATACACCAGCCAATTAAAATCTAATAAATGAACATTACATTTACTACTAATGGTGTAGAACATGAAAGCTGACAAACAGCTCTGAAAAATGTACATAGGCTAAATTAGTGAGAAGGCATGATTAGTGATTAGTGAATACTAGCCATGTTTGGGGGCAGAATTTTTCTTTTCAGCCAATTAGGAATACTGAATTCGTTCTGATGCTAATATATGAGAGAAGTGGTGAGAGAAGTGGTGAGAGAAGTGGTGAGTGGAGTGGTGAGAGAAGTGGTGAGAGAAGTGGTGAGAGAAGTGGTGAGAGAAGTGGTGAGAGAAGTGATGAGAGAAGTGGTGAGAGAAGTGGTGAGTGGAGTGGTGAGAGAAGTGGTGAGAGAAGTGGTGAGAGAAGTGGTGAGAGAAGTGGTGAGAGAAGTGGTGAGTGGAGTGGTGAGAGAAGTGGTGAGAGAAGTGGTGAGAGAAGTGGTGAGTGAAGTGGTGAGTGGAGTGGTGAGAGAAGTTGTGAGAGAAGTGGTGAGTGGAGTGGTGAGAGAAGTGGTGAGAGAAGTGGTGAGAGCGGTGGTGAGAGAAATGGTGAGAGAAGAGGTGAGTGAAGTGGTGAGAGAAGTGGTGAGAGAAGTGGTGAGAGAAGTGGTGAGTGAAGTGGTGAGAGAAGTGGTGAGAGAAGTGGTGAGAGAAATATGCACCATTTCTCTCATCTCACACCTGAAATTTCCTCAATGAATTTCACGATAATGAAATTTCTGTGTTTTTTCACACAGAGTCCACACAGGAAGACACAGGCACACAAAACACACAAGGAGTGCTCTGTGTGAGCTGTGTAGTGTGTGTAGTGATAGACTAAGTGAGATGGGGCAGAGGACACACATGGGGCAAATAAAGAACACCAATGGGGCAAATAAAGAACACCAATGGGGCAAATAAAGGACAACACCGGGGTAAAGTGGGGCATATGGTCAACCTTACGATTCTAGGACAATTCGGTCTCAGAATTATAAATGTCCTCGCAACATAAATGGCCGCTATTTAGTTTGTTGTATCCGCTAGCTTATTGTACTGCACACTCAATGATTGTTTAATGACCTTGTGGGGGGCACGCCCCCTGATGCATATAATTCATAAGTTGTATTTATACCTCAGACCAAATAATCCGAGACCGAAAATTTACCAGACTGAATTTTCCGCTCAAATATCATGTTGAAGAAATGTCAAAACATGTCAAAATTACTAATGTTACGTAGCATTTTATATAGGGTGATGAATTCATCCTCTTTTAATAAATACACTACACATTTTAATACTAATAATTTCAACTTTTTTCTATTATTGTTCTTTAATATAATCATTATAAAATAAAACCGAATTTTCGGAGACCGGGTTACACTGCCCGATAAAAGTGGGACACTGTGTCCTAGTTGGGACACTGTGTCCTGTTTGGGACACTGGTGGTGATGTGTCCTGTTAATCATTCATTTTCTTTTGTCTTATCTTTTTTTAGTAGAAATGTGAGACAAAATAAAAAGTATTGACTTATCCCTACTGTAGATGAACGGATGAGAATTAACTATTGTAAAGCGTTAGATAAGAGAATAACCTCTATTAATTAATTAAATAATAGAGTATTTTAATAAATATTTGTACTTTATTTCAGTACTGTAATGAAATACGATTAAAAAATCGAACATTTCATTAGAACAATTTGTGAGACAAAATATTGAAATAAAATATTTTTCAAATCATGTTTTTAATATAAAAACAACTTTTGAAATTAAATACAAAAACTGGAAAAATATATTTACCTCCTCTCTTATCACCTCCTCTCTTATCACCTCCTCTCTTATCACCTCCTCTCTTATCACCTCCTCTCTTATCACCTCCTCTCTTATCACCTCCTCTCTTATCACCTCCTCTCTTATCACCTCCTCTCATATCACCTCCTCTCTTATCACCTCCTCTCTTATCACCTCCTCTCTTATCACCTCCTCTCATATCTATTATGAGACTGTGGCGGCGTTTTTTTTTTATCCCTCCTGCGTATTCGCATGCGGGTAGTAAACTCAGTAGGTATAGTGAAATGATGTACTATCAGAGAAAAGAGTCACTGTGATGATGTACTATCAGAGAAAAGAGTCACTGTGATGATGTACTATCAGAGAAAATAGTCACTGCGATGATGTACTATCAGAGAAAAGAGTCACTGTGATGATGTACTATCAGAGAAAAGAGTCACTGTGATGATGTACTATCAGAGAAAAGAGTCACTGTAGTGATGTACTGTCAGAGAAAAGAGTCACTGTGATGATGTACTATCAGAGAAAAGAGTCACTGTAGTGATGTACTGTCAGAGAAAAGAGTCACTGTGATGATGTACTATCAGAGAAAAGAGTCACTGTGATGATGTACTATCAGAGAAAAGAGTCACTGTGATGGTGTACTATCAGAGAAAAGAGTCACTGTGATGATGTACTATCAGAGAAAAGAGTCACTGTTATGATGTACTATCAGAGAAAAGAGTCACCGTGATGATGTACTATCAGAGAAAAGAGTCACTGTGATGATGTACTATCAGAGAAAAGAGTCACTGTGATGATGTACTATCAGAGAAAAGAGTCACTGTGATGATGTACTATCAGAGAAAAGAGTCACTGTTATGATGTACTATCAGAGAAAAGAGTCACCGTGATGATGTACTATCAGAGAAAAGAGTCACTGTGATGATGTACTATCAGAGAAATGAGTCACTGTGATGATGTACTATCAGAGAAAAGAGTCACTGCGATGATGTACTATCAGAGAAAAGAGTCACTGTGATGATGTACTATCAGAGAAAAGAGTCACTGTGATGATGTACTATCAGAAAAAAGAGTCACTGTGATGATGTACTACCAGAGAAAAGAGTCACCGTGATGATGTACTATCAGAGAAAAGAGTCAGCTGTGATGATGTACTAACCAGAGAAAAGAGTCACTGTGATGATGTACCTACCAGAGAAATGAGTCACTGTGATGATGTACTATCAGAGAAAAGAGTCACTGCGATGATGTACTATCAGAGAAAAGAGTCACTGTGATGATGTACTATCAGAGAAAAGAGTCACTGTGATGATGTACTATCAGAGAAAAGAGTCACTGTGATGATGTACTATCAGAGAAAAGAGTCACTGTGATGATGTACTATCAGAGAAAAGAGTCACTGTGATGATGTACTATCAGAGAAAAGAGTCACTGTGATGATGTACTATCAGAGAAAAGAGTCACTGTGATGATGTACTATCAGAGAAAATTAATCGTTTTCACGCCATGTATCCAGTCTTCACATTATTTTGGTAAGATACACGATATCTTTAACCTATTACTGATGTGATATATTAACGTACATCTACATCATGTACCTTCTTCTACATTCACCGGCCGGTACAAAGAGTATCCAGATAGTAGCCCCTATATGTATCGTATCCTGTTTACAGCCACTGTAGCCTGTATACCAGTCACCATGCACCATCTGCTCTAAGACTTCATTAATGCGCTAAAAAAACCTCTACATTGGTAAGTTATTTGAACTGTCGCCTCTGACGTCACTGATACCTTTTTACAAATTTTAGAAAATGAGGAATTGAATAAGTATGCGTAAAAAATATATATTTGCTATATTTTAACAAATATTAAGTCAGTTTTTATATTTTTACTTGTATAATTATTTAATCATATATTAGAATAATTTATGATTATATCCCAATATTTATATTGATACAATTTCTTCATCAATAAGATATAGAATTTCTTAATTATAGAAACTATAGTATCTCTAACGATATATGGGTAGAGATAAAATACGAGATAGAAATTATAGTAAATCTAACGATATATGGGTAGAGATAAAATACGAGATATAAACTATAGTATATCTAACGAGATATAGGTAGAGATAAAATACGAGATATAAACTATAGTATATCTAACGAGATATAGGTAGAGATAAAATACGAAATATAAACTATAGTATCTCTAACGATATATGGGTAGAGATAAAATACGAAATATAAACTATAGTATATCTAACGAGATATGGGTAGAGATAAAATACGAGATAAGATATGTATTATATCCTATGCAAAGAGATTAAATTCAACTCTTAACATTAATTAACAGTCTTAACAATCTTAACACTCCTAACAGTCTTTAACAGTCTTAACAATCTTAACACTCCTAACAGTCTTTAACAGTCTTAACAATCTTAACACTCCTAACAGTCTTTAACAGTCTTAACAATCTTAACACTCCTAACAGTCTTTAACAGTCTTAACAATCTTAACACTCCTAACAGTCTTAACAGTAATTAACAGTCTTAACAATCTTAACACTCCTAACAGTCTTTAACAGTCTTAACAATCTTAACACTCCTAACAGTCTTAACAGTAATTAACAGTCTTAACAATCTTAACACTCCTAACAGTCTTTAACAGTCTTAACAATCTTAACACTCCTAACAGTCTTAACAGTAATTAACAGTCTTAACAATCTTAACACTCCTAACAGTCTTAACACTCTTAACAGTCCTAATACTCTCAACAGTCTTAACACTTTTAAAAATCTTAACAGTCTTAACACTCTTAACAATCTTAACAGTCTTAACAATCTTAACAGTCTAAACAGTCTCAACAGGCTTAAGTCTTAATTAAGTCTTCAGGTTGATCTTAACTGTAAATAGCAAGTTTATCCGCTGTATAGTGTACTACAGAGTCTGTGTCATCCCTACAGGCAAACTACACAATGTACTGTATTTATGACTTTACTTTAAATATAGCGATATGGGGTAAGTTTTTAGTTATTTAACAAATTAATATTTTCAATCATGTAAAAAATAACTATATGGTTAAATAAACATATTTTTTTACCAGATCGAAACTGTGAATTTGTTCGATAACTAAGAACTCACCCTATATTCTATTGATATATTTAAAGTCATTGTCTAATCAGCACTATAACTCTACACTATAAGTGGCTATAGTATGGCTGCGTGTACTATAACACATGGGATGCGAGAGACTATAACTATAGTCACTATCATATTACGGAACAACTAACAGGACTACTACTTTTAACGTACTGAAATGCTATGGGGAGAGGTAGGTAGGAATAACATAGGGGGAGAGGTAGGTAGGAATAACATAGGGGGAGAGGTAGGTAGGAATAACATAGGGGGAGAGGTAGGTAGGAATAACATAGGGAGAAGTGGTAGGTAGGAATAACATAGGGGGAGAGGTAGGTAGGAATAACATAGGGGGAGAGGTAGGTAGGAATAACATAGGGGGAGAGGTAGGGTAGGAATAGCATAGGGGGAGAGGTAGGT
Organism: Caprella mutica; assembly: GCA_947561585.1. Lineage (NCBI taxonomy): Eukaryota > Metazoa > Arthropoda > Malacostraca > Amphipoda > Caprellidae > Caprella > Caprella mutica. The sequence goes on from CANNZV010003006.1 coordinate 65,415, forward strand.
AGGAATAACATAGGGGGAGAGGTAGGTAGGAATAACATAGGGGGAGAGGTAGGTAGGAATAACATAGGGAGAAGTGGTAGGTAGGAATAACATAGGGGGAGAGGTAGGTAGGAATAACATAGGGGGAGAGGTAGGTAGGAATAACATAGGGGGAGAGGTAGGTAGGAATAGCATAGGGGGAGAGGTAGGTAGGAATAACATAGGGGGAGTGGTAGGTAGGAATAACATAGGGAGAAGTGGTAGGTAGGAATAACATAGGGGGAGAGGTAGGTAGTAATAACATAGGGGGAGAGGTAGGTAGGAATAACATAGGGGGGAGAGGTAGGTAGGAATATCATAGGGGGAGAGGTAGGTAGGAATAACATAGGGGGAGAGGTAGGTAGGAATAACATAGGGGGAGAGGTAGGTAGGAATAATATAGGGGGAGAGGTAGGTAGGAATAACATAGGGGGAGAGGTAGGTAGGAATAACATAGGGGGAGTGGTAGGTAGGAATAACATAGGGGGAGTGGTAGGTAGGAATAACATAGAGAGAAGTGGTAGGTAGGAATAACATAGGGGGAAGTGTTAGGTAGGAATAGCATAGGGGGAAGTGTTAGGTAGGAATAACATAGGGGGAAGTGTTAGGTAGGAATAGCATAGGGGAGTGGTAGGTAGGAATAACATAGAGAGAAGTGGTAGGTAGGAATAACATAGGGGGAAGTGTTAGGTAGGAATAGCATAGGGGGAAGTGTTAGGTAGGAATAACATAGGGGGAAGTGTTAGGTAGGAATAGCATAGGGGAGTGGTAGGTAGGAATAACATAGGGAGAAGTGGTAGGTAGGAATAACATAAGGGGAGTGTTAGGTAGGAATAGCATAGAGGGAAGTGTTAGGTAGGAATAGCATAGGGTGGTATTGCGAAGTATAAATACGGGTGACCGGACATTTCGGTTCTGTTTTGGATTATATAAGAAGATTATTTTGAAACTCTCTCAATAAATGGCCGTTCTGTAGTTTATTGTATCCGCTAGCTTGTTGTGCTGTCATGATTGGTTTAATGACCCTCATCCCTGAAACATCTAACTAATAAGTTTTATTGTACCTCAGACCGAGAGTTCCTTGAACCATATTTAAGACTATAAAAAACTGAATTATTTAAATTGTTGAATATTTACTTAATTTATCAAATTTAATATCCTCTTCCTGTGTAGGCTGTACTTTTTGTATCCCATAGGCCGAGAAGAAGCCTACCTTAAAAACACTAAAGGCGGGAAAGCACAACAATGCATTGCACCTAGATTGTACTAGGTTAAATATACTAGGTACTGTACTAGGTACTGTACTAGGTACTGTATTAGGTACTGTACTAGGTACTGTACTAGGTACTGTACTAGGTACTGTACTAGGTACTGTACTAGGCACTGTACTAAGTACTATACTAAGTACTATACTAGGTACTGTACTAGGTACTGTACTAGGTACTGTACTAGGTACTGTACTAGGTACTGTACTAGGTACTGTACTAGGTACTGTACTAGGTACTGTACTAGGTACTGAACTAGGCACTGTACTAGGCACTGTACTAGGTACTGTACTAGGCACTGTACTAGGTACTGTACTAGGTACTGTACTAGGCACTGTACTAGGTACTGTACTAGGTACTGTACTAGGTACTGTACTAGGCACTGTACTAGGTACTGTACTAGGTACTGTACTAGGTACTGTACTAGGTATAATGCTATGGAGATTAGCTGAATAAAAAGACTGCATAACATCTGTGCCTCAATACAATGCAACCCGGACAGAAAAATACGCTCGCACGATCATGGAATTCTATTGGTGGTTATAATCGATGATAAATAATTCGACTAAAATAGAATAATAATTTATCATAAACTAAAACACCTATCGTCTTTCGTCGGACATGCCTGATTAATATCCTGACGATAATGTCTTTTAATATATTTTACGATAAAATGCCATCAATATTTACCGTAATGGACAATAACAGACTGCTAGTAAATTTACCGACAGTGTACGTACCAATATGATGAATATTATGTTAAACATTTAAATACCTTAAATTCCCTAACAAATTCTGCCATATTTAGTCCACATTTAATAGCTATAATTAATACCGTGATAGCATTTTAGGATAATTCATTTTTAATATAATAAGCCCCTCTATAAATTAAAGAGGTTTTTAATTTGTTAATACTAATCAATAGAGTTCATCAAACTCACTTAGAGTGTTATAGCTGTGTTACAGCTTGCACAGTGTTAACTGATTTACTGTGTTAATTCAACGCATAGACTATTGTGTTAACGATTTCAACATTGTTGAATTAAGGAATAACTATTATACAATATAAAAAAAATCCTAAACTGTTATCGAGATAAATTTCCATTGGGAGCCGATCAAACAAAGGTGCTCCCCGGGAACAGCTCATTTGGGATGATTTGTGCTGTGCACCCACCCCACATTATACTGTCGATATGAAGTGCATGAGGGAGAACATCACTCACGTGGTAAATATCAGTCACGTGGTAAATATCACCCACGTGGTAAATATCAGTCACGTGGTAAATATCAGTCACGTGGTAAATATCAGTCACGTGGTACATATCAGTCACGTGGTAAATATCACTCACGTGGTAAATATCAGTCACGTGGTAAATATCACTCACGTGGTAAATACCAGTCACACGGTAAATATCACTCACGTGGTAAATATCACCCACGTGGTAAATATCAGTCACGTGGTAAATATCACTCACGTGGTAAATATCAGTCACACGGTAAATATCACTCACGTGGTAAATATCACCCACGTGGTAAATATCACTCGCGTGGTAAATATCAGTCACGTGGTAAATATCACTCACGTGGTAAATATCAGTCACACGGTAAATATCACTCACGTGGTAAATATCAGTCACATGGTAAATATCACCCACGTGGTAAATATCAGTCACGTGGTAAATATCACTCACGTGATAAATATCACTCACACGGTAAATATCACTCACGTGGTAAATATCACTCACGTGGTAAATATCACTCACGTGGTAAATATCAGTCACGTGGTAAATATCACTCACGTGGTAAATATCAGTCACGTGGTAAATATCACTCCCGTGGTAAATATCACTCACGTGGTAAATATCACTCACGTGGTAAATATCACTCACGTGGTAAATATCACTCACGTGGTAAATATCAGTCACATGGTAAATATCACCCACGTGGTAAATATCAGTCACGTGGTAAATATCACTCACGTGGTAAATATCACTCACGTGGTAAATATCAGTCACATGGTAAATATCACCCACGTGGTAAATATCACTCACGTGATAAATATCACTCCCGTGGTAAATATCACTCACGTGGTAAATATCACTCACGTGGTAAATATCACTCACGTGGTAAATATCACTCACGTGGTAAATATCACTCACGTGGTAAATATCACTCACGTGGTAAATATCACTCACGTGGTAAATATCACTCACGTGGTAAATGGATAATAATATGGATAATAATTCGAGTTACCATATTAATTTGATTCGAGTTTAATTTATTTTTTAACTAAAATGAAGAGTTTCTATTCATTGGAAATGTACTTTAAATTTAAAAAAACTTGTTTCAAATTTTAATTCCAAATTATTTAAAATTTTCTTTAAATTTTTTTTATTTTATTCAAATTTTATATTCAAATTATTCAAAAATCCACTTCCAAACCCTATTCCTCACACATCAAATACCTCACTTTATTATAAACAAATCTGTTAATCAATATAATGTCACTACAGAGGGTCAGGGGAAAGCCCCGAAATTTGGGCCCTTCTGTCGCTAGATGAGAACGAGTCAGGAATCCCTTACCCCAACCCCCCCCCCTCCCCCCCTATCAACACAACAACAAATCTCTCCGATAATTCTCACATCCACTTTTGTCTTTTGCCAATCCAGAGGGACCGAACGCGTCGCCGCTCTTCATGTAACGCGCGGCAGAAGTATCGCCAATATTACACACACCCAAGATCACTGGCTTCTGAACTCCTCAAAATTAGGTACATTCATCGTATAATTTTACCGAGAAAAACGTGTCGACTTCAGAGTATAATTGTGATTATGACGAATTCTGATTAATATTATAGTATAGTTTATAAACATTAAATTAAAGCAGTTTCCCTGTGATGAAATTTTCACACTTTACTAATTACCAAAAAAACTGTACTACTAATCGTGATGCTTGAAAATATTTTAAAATTGGTCTAGGTAGACTACGACATATTGTGAAGATTTGAAAATAATCGAAAATTAGAAAACTATGATTTGTGAAATTAGCATAATACAGTGACTCTTTTCTCTGATAGTACATCATCACAGTGACTCTTTTCTCTGATAGTACATCATCACAGTGACTCTTTTCTCTGATAGTACATCATCGCAGTGACTCTTTTCTCTGATAGTACATCATCACAGTGACTCTTTTCTCTGATAGTATATCATCACAGTGGCTCTTTTCTCTGATAGTACATCATCACAGTGACTCTTTTCTCTGATAGTACATCATCACAGTGACTCTTTTCTCTGATAGTACATCATCACAGTGACTCTTTTCTCTGATAGTACATCATCACAGTGACTCTTTTCTTTGATAGTACATCATCACAGTGACTCTTTTCTCTGATAGTACATCATCACAGTGACTCTTTTCTCTGATAGTACATCATCGCAGTGACTCTTTTCTCTGACAGTACATCATCGCAGTGACTCTTTTCTCAGACAGTACATCATCACAGTGACTTTTTTCTCTGATAGTACATCATCGCAGTGACTCTTTTCTCTGACAGTACATCGTCATAGTGACTCTTTTCTCTGATAGTACATCATCGCAGTGACTCTTTTCTCTGACAGTACATCATCGCAGTGACTCTTTTCTCTGACAGTACATCATCGCAGTGACTCTTTTCTCTGATAGTACATCATCACAGTGACTCTTTTCTCTGATAGTACATCATGCATTAACTCTTTTCTCTGATAGTACATCATCGCAGTGACTCTTTTCTCTGATAGTACATCATCGCAGTGACTCTTTTCTCTGATAGTACATCATAACAGTGACTCTTTTCTCTGACAGTACATCATGCATTAACTCTTTTCCCTCCGTATAAAATACAAGTTCCGAACATTCACACAGAGTGCATGTTCGGGATTTATTCGAAAGGGTGGCGAAGTGTTTTAAACTGAACAATCGCTTTTGTCCAATGGGCCATTGGTGCACGAACAGCTGGATATGGCTTCCCTGTCAAAGACACTCCCAGATCACTTTGGCTCTAGAGCCTTATTGATCACAACCGAATAACTGATGGTAGCACACACCACTTCATTCCAAGGGAAGCGAATCTGTAATCTCCTGAAGTCTAAATCATATTCAACTGATGGCAGATATCTTGGCGATGTTGAAACTGGTACAGAATTTCTCTCTGTGATGTAGAAGCTGGTACAGAATTAGACGTAAAACGTTGAAACCGGTACAGAATTTAACGTAAGATGTCAAAAATGGTACAGAATTTGAAGTAAGATGTCGAAACCGGTGCAGAATTTAACGTAAGGTATCAAAAATGGTACATAATTAGACGTAAGACGTTGAAACCGGTGCATAATTTAACGTAAGATGTCAAAAATGGTACAGAATTTGAAGTAAGATGTCGAAACCAGTGCAGAATTTAACGTAAGATGTCGAAAATGGTACAGAATTTGAAGTAAGATGTCGAAACCGGTGCAGAATTTAACGTAAGATGTCAAAATGGTACAGAATTTGAAGTAAGATGTCGAAACTGGTGCATAATTTGACGTAAGATGTCGAAACCGGTGCAGAATTTAACGTAAGATGTCAAAAATGGTACAGAATTTGAAGTAAGATGTCGAAACTGGTGCAGAATTTAACGTAAGATGTCAAAACTGGTGCATAATTTGACGTAAGATGTCGAAACCGGTGCAGAATTTGACGAAAGATATCGAAACCGGTGCAGAATTTGTCGAAAGATGCCGAAACCGTTTCAAAATTTAGAATAAGATGGACCAAATACATTGACATATACAAAAATAAATTACCAAAATTACAATACCAATTCATAAAATAAAATTTCCATTCAATCTCACCTAATGAAATTCAATATTTTATTACGTATTCTAGTGGAGAAATTGTCACAAAATACCAGTTTTCAATCCTAGATCCACCACAAACATTTTTCCTTTAGCAGCATCAGAAGCGTGGTCCATGTGTAGCTTTTGCTCCATTCCCAATTGCAGTACAGTGTGCCCTCACACTTACGGGTTTCGCTCAATAAAAAGGGACCGTCAAATTTTAATGACATCCATGTGTAGCGGCCGAATGGGAAGGCACAGCCGTCCTGAGTCCCCATCATAGGAAATATTTTATAAGGGACGGTTTTAGGGGAGGAAAAGCTGACACCAGGACCTTTCGGTCCAGAGAAATGTTCGTATGTTTGGTTCATTTCTGTACGATTTTAGTTCAGTAGAATGTAGTTCATACTCTAGATACTTAAAATACTCACATTTAATACCGAAAATACCCATATTCAATACCTAAATACCCAAATTTACATTATACCTAACACTATGAATGGAAATGTCGTTAAGATATATGTTCGTTTTCCAGATTTTCCAGATTCTACTACCAGTTTCTACCAGAAGGAATACTTATAAATAGATCGTAAGTGATATTTCCATGAGGATATCACCATATAGTTGTAACACTCAGCGGTTGATTGATGGGTCGTCATTCATGTCTGAGATTGTGCGATTGATATGCAGTCTGAAGACATCATCGTACACTTGAGACCAAATAGAAGAATAACGGACAGCGGCATCTGACATCACATTGTTTATATGGACACTGATCCATGATACGTAAACTAGGATTAGAACTGTAGTGATTATGCAATGGTCTTTTTGATATTCGTATGCAATAATACACTCTTATTCAGTTACTAATCAACATACAATTGAAGCAATCAATATTCCATTTCACAATATTGAGTTTTCTCTTGAAAAGGACAAAAGAATTGGTTTGTGTACATTATACCCACGAGGTCTAGCTCTCTTATCATCGGTTCCCCCTTTTTGCCAATATAATCTGCCTCTGTCTACCCTTTTAAGCGCTCTCCCCTGCGGCGGCTGTTTCCCTCTCATGTCGATGCGAAAGGGACTTCCATTCTACTCTTGAAACGTGTCCCGAACCAAACCAACTGAATGGTAATTGGTAATGGCTTTCGGCAGACAACGCGAACATGTGAGTGATGATAAAGAGTGATTAGATTTGTAGCCCTTCGTCACATCATCGATCTATAACAGTTACGTCGTATCAGTTTTCGAACAAGTTTCAGTTTATTGATGGTTTAATCCGAAATTGCAGAGGAGGATGAATTCATCTCCTCCGTGTCGAAAACCATTATAATATTCGAAATCACTGAAAATAGAAAGTAGGAATATTATTTTTTTCTATATTTAACACTTCAACAAAAGAATATTTGAATTATTTTATAGACAGGTTGCAGGAAGCAAAAGATAATTCACAGTTTCGAAATACTCTATTCGGAACTGTTATGAAATTTAGATCTGACATGGAAGGTTCCCCTGGAAGAGGGGGCAGACCTCCCTCTCAACTGTGATCGCACTAATAATAAATGAGGGGACCTGAATATAGAGGGGACACATTAAGATAACTGCTAAATCATTTTACTCCTGGTGTAAAAACAGTTTGAAAAATGACTGATGAACGAATAAGATAATGAATTATACATGTTGTTAATCATCACGGATACATTTTCATCCACAGTAAATCATGATGGATACAACTTCATCCATAGTAAATCTTCATGGATACATTTTCATCCATAGTAAATCATCATGGATACAACTTCATCCATAGTAAATCATAATGGATGCATCTATAGCAAATCATCACCGATACATTTCATCCATAGTAAACCATCATGGATTCAATATCTTCCATATAAAACATAGAAAATCACAGTAAATCAAAGTAAGACATAGTAAAACATAGTGAAATATAGTAAAACATAATGAAACATAGTTTAAATCATAGTAGCTAAATCATCACTGTTTCATTTCATCACTGTTTCATTTCATCACTGCTTCTTTTCATCACTGTTTCATTTCATCACTGTTTCACCAGTTAGCACCACTACATTTTAGGTCATGTAGATGATACTCATCTGTGACGTCATAGATTCACATGATTACTATGGCACCATTTGAATATAATGCTATATCAGTTAAATGTATAAATAGAGAGAATGGCTTTAACAACCTTCTGCTAACCTTCCTTAGATGAATACTTGTCACTTTCTGGACACTAATGTATTCTTAGAATGTAACTATAGGGGGTCACACATCATCATATAGGGTTGTGACAATATGCGTTCAAGATCTTTGATCCTAAAAATATTATAGACGAAATGAATTAAAGAGTATTGAATCGTTCTAAACCAGCGGTAGCTATATAGTACTCGATACCATTTCATTTCGTCTATGATATTCCTAAGATCTATGATTTTATCTGCATATTGTCACAACCCTAATCATCATTGCAGTAAAGATCAAAATATTCAACTTATAGGGTACGTTACCAGTTATTGGAATATTACACGTTTTCGAACATAGATAAAGTATATAATAACCAGTGTACTCGTGCTTAAAAAATAACGGGGCTTCAATAGTAATTTGTAACCCTTTATTAGGTTACTTTAAGTAAATTCTATTGAAATTCATTTTTAATTCATTCTATATTTTTATGGATAAAAAACATATGAAAATTGAATAAAAACAGGGTAATTTAAATATCAAGTCAATATATTCCCGTGCGTATCATAGTTACATTCTTCATGTTTAATACCCATAGTGTAAAATGGGACACCAAATAAATAAATAAACACACGACAGAAATTATTAGGATAGATTATTATTTAACTTTCTACTTTTATTAGAATCCATTATACATGCAGTTTAATGTAGAATGAATTTATACTTCCTTACTTTTAAATTTATAAAAAAAAATTATAATTTTTTAGTTATCAAAGTTTGTTAACAATAAAGGTATTTATATTCAGAAGTTCTTTACTAATTTCCTTTGTTATTAACCCTCATAGGGTTTTATTTCACATACCCGTATAAGGTCGTGATTCACATGTACAGGCATGTAAGGGAGTAACTGTACGACAGTGAACAACTGTATGGAAATAAGAACTGTAAATTCGATAGTAACTGTAGGAAATACGATAGTGACTGTAGAAAATACGATAGTAACTGTAGAAAATACGATAGTAACTGTAGAAAATACGATATTAACTGTAGAAAATACGATATTAACTGTAGAAGATACGATATTAACTGTAGAAGATACGATATTAACTGTAGAAAATACGATATTAATTGTAGAAAATACGATATTAATTGTAGAAAATACGATAGTAACTGTAGAAAATACGATAGTAACTGTAGAAAATACGAAATTAACTGTAGAAAATACGATATTAATTGTAGAAAATACGATATTAATTGTAGAAAATACGATATTAACTGTAGAAAATACGATAGTAACTGTAGAAAATACGATATTAATTGTAGAAAATACGATATTAACTGTAGAAGATACGATATTAACTGTAGAAAATACGATATTAACTGTAGAAAATACGATAGTAACTGTAGAAAATACGATAGTAACTGTAGAAAATACGATATTAATTGTAGAAAATACGATATCAACTGTAGAAAATACGATAGTAACTGTAGAAAATACGATAGTAACTGTAGAAAATACGATATTCACTGTAGAAAATAGCTTATTAACTGTATAATTTTAGAATTCTCATATCAATTTAAAATCCGTATTTTAAAAGTAATACTAAAATACAGTGCAACCCGTACAAGTAAAACAATATAAACTATTTCACGGAAATTCCTTCCTAGACGCAACACATGCATCTCAGAATTCTCTATTTTTATTCTCACGTCACTTAACACTAAGTCATAACATTCTCGTGTTAGTTTTGTGTGAGTGGTACACAGATAGTTTAGGTAGGGGTAGTACCTGACAATAGTAGCATGAGGGTGCTCTGTCGCAGCGTGGTGTGTGCATGATTAGTGATCCATTATAGGGACTATAGGACACCATTGTCATAGTTAGGAACACTGCCATAGAGGCAAGAATAACAGGCTTGATCATCATTTAAGGTTTAATAAACAGATTGATTAAATTAGTAGGTTCTGCTTCGGAACTAAAGATCATATCGCTGACGTCAAAATGAAATTAAATAGAAGGGACTTAAAGAAGTAGTCAGAAAGGAAAGCGGATCCATAAAAAAAGTCACCTACTACAAGTCGGTGAGAGCTCATGGATGTAGAAAAGCTACTCCGTGAATTCAGTCACTTCCAAGGAATGTGACGAAAATGGACACAAGCACCAGTGACTGCATTCACGGATGAAAAAAGTTGTTGTCCATGTTTCATAGTATGGCAAACAGTAAGCCAATTTTCTACTAACACTTTTATGCCAATTTAATAATCTCTGTTTTCCAGGTCAGTTAACTGACAAGATTATAATAAAAAAGAAAATTAAAATCAATAAATGTTTTAATATAAAACTTGTTAACAGTGGAAATTTTTTTTTAGAAATTATATTATAAGACGTTCAAGAAAAGCTTAAGATGAAGATAAAATAAACTCTTTGGGGTAATTTTATAGATTTAGTTCATTAACATACTACAATTGAATGAAATAGAATCTATAAATTTTAGGAAAGTAAACAAAATAAATCACCTGGCCCCATTTTATAGGTTCAATCAATTACTACAAATAACCATTTTAATTAATCTTCATCATCATCATCCTCTTCATTACTATTCATATCAAATTCAGAATCTTCATCTTCAAGAATACTTGTTTGAGGTAATTCTGAAATTAGATGCCTACTGTAAGGAACAATTCCAGTTTTATTGAATCCTTCAGATATCGAATCCGGTGTGAAGCTAAGTGGAAGAGTGTGTGCAAGAAGTTCGGAACATACTTTCAAGTTAGCATTTTGGATAGTGTTGTCCATCAACCAGTTTTCTTGTGCATCCTGAATGTTTTCATGAAGAGTTTGGATCAGACCTTGTTCCAGAGGCTGCAGATGCTTCGAACATTTAGGCGGAAAGGACAGGAGTACTAGATTATGTTTCTCACATTTACTCAAAATGTCAAGAGATATATGAGAGGAATCATTATCTAATAGTAGCAAAATCGGTTTCTCCTTGGATGGTTCAGTATGCTCGACGAAATGATCAATGAACCTGGAGAAATGGTAATCTGTCATCCAACCGATAGGGTGGGATACGCCGATACAGCCTGCAGGTCCAGATTTATACAAATCCTCAGTATGATCTGTTCCAGGAAATATCAACATAGGGGGAATGTATTTCCCAGAACTGTTTACAGCAATACACATCGTTAACGGGAGATCTTTCTCTTCACTTACTAAGTCCAATTTTTCGGATCTAGGTATCTTCGTTTCTTCAGATTTTATAGCTGAAGCAATATCTGTTTCGTCTACATTCCAAATATCAGAATTTTCGAATGCATGACTGTTCAATATTTCTGATAATTTATCGTAAAACTCTCCAAGACTTTTTTCTAGTGGTACATTACGTGCTTGAATGTAGCGAATGGGAAGATCTTTCCTAGTTTTATGAAATTGCCCAAACCAATCCTGTCCGGCACGTCTCGTCCTTCTCCAGCTCTTAGCTACGTAACCACATTTGACTCTTTCTGCGAGCTGGTAAGCTAGGTTTTTAACATTTATAGGGCTAACTTTAAAGAAAATTTTAGCAGCGGCTGTAATATGCACCACCAACTCCTCTTCCTGTTCTTCAGAAAATACCTTTCTGGCTGGTTTGAGGCCCGCTTTCATAGGAGTGCCTGTTCGAGCAGCCTTGACGTACCTCGTTAGAGTCACGTGGTTCAGTCCAAACTGTCTGGATGTTCCTCGAACACTTTGCTTACATTCTATAACCTTTCGCACAGCTTCTTTCATGGTTGCTTGAGAGAACTTTCCACTCTCCGTCTTCCTTATGTAGTTACGAACCATCCTGAAACAAACGTGAGATTAGCGTAAGTGTATAGGAGAAGAGACATTCTAAACACAAGAAAGATTAAATTCTCGACCATAATGAAATAGCTAAATTGTATGATTGAAAAGAGTAATTCAAAATGATCGAAAATGATTCGAAAAGAGTGAACTTTACATTTTCAATATTGAAAATCTACGACTCTAAGATTGTAAATAGTTAATGATAATTTAAAGACCGATTCAAAGATACACAATAAATGATGGGCATCTTTATCTTATACCGCCACTGTAGGTAGCATAGCGCAACCTATTTCTCATTCGTGTTTTGATTATAAAATGTAATTATAGTAGGGGTTTAACGTCTGCTTTAGAACCAAAGGCCATATCGCTGACGTCAAAAGTAAATTAAGTACAAGAAATTGGAATAAGCAGTCAGAAAGGAAATTGGCTCCATGAACAAAATCGACTACCACCGTCGGTGAAAATGCTCATGGATGCAGAAAAGCTACTCCGTGAAAGCTACATACTAAGGAATGTGACGAAAAGAACAAAACCTCAGATGGCTGCACTCACGAATGGAAGAAGAAAATGGATACCTAGGTGATAGTAAATGAAGCCTACGAGTCTACCTAACACAAAATCTAAGACCTCGTAGTTGAAGAGCATAACCCTAGCGCTATCCTGTAAAACTGCAAGTAACGTTAAAAATGATAAACCTGATAAAAGTACAGTTTAAAATTAAGTTAAAATACAACCTCACAGTATCCAATGCAAAAACAGTATATACTATATATTATATAATCCATTTTCGTATGAGCACAATTAACACAAATTATATTACTAATCAAAGATACATAAAGAAATAATTATATATACATAGTGTTATAATAAAATAATACCTATTCTTATAATCAGTAATTAACTGTTTCAATTAGCCCGGAAACTGATTCTCTACCCTGATAAAAGAAGAAGTTTATTTAGTTAATAAACATACAAAGCTATAAGTAGATATATGGGCGTATACACCAACATAGACACTAGTTTGTATACAGTCTGCAATTGAATAAATGATATTGCATACATATCATAGAAAACAACATACAATAAACACTAAAGTTTGTTAATTACTTACCTTAAAGATTTAGAAGCAGCTCAGGAGTAAAGCACCTTCTCTCGTGTAACAACCACAGGTAACTGACCGAGTGTAACTTTTAGCCCCACTCTGTCTCGTACATACTCTGTCTGCCTCACCAACCTAACCTTGAAAACCTAGCTAGCGGTATCTTTATCAGGTCTGAGGTTTAATCTAGTTAGTAGGAATTGTAGCATGAAAAAGGTTTCTATTAATGTTGTACTTTAGTTATAACAAGTACCCGAACTTTTAGGATAAAAAAAAAAGAAATTTTAGGACGTATAAGCTAATGCCTTTTCTGTGAAAAGAACTATTAAAAAAACATTTTGGGATTTGTAATAGGCTTTTCAGAACCTATAAAGGCTTTCAATGACATACATACACACATTTAGAACTAGTACATACGCTTTTAGAACTAATACATAAACTACTATGACTTATACTACACTTATAGAACTAATAAGTACACTTTTATGACTTATAATACACTTTTAGAACTAATACATACACTTTTATGACTTATATTCTTTTAATACTAAAATAACTATTCAAAACGTTTAAATAGTTATTTTAGTAGATTAAACTCGACAGTTTTTTTCCGTTTAAAGTGAAATCGGTAAAATATAAATCAGTTACAATTCATTTAAATTGATTTCGTTTAAAATTATATTTAATTAAATTTAATGAAGTTTGTGAAAATATATTAATTTAAACTGATTTAATTTAATTACAACATTTTATAAATTCTTTACCGGGCTAGCAAATTATTTAATGTATAAATCCGATTTAATTGGTATTCCAAGACATGGCATATTAGTCTTTTATGGCGTATTCTAGCTTTTATGACTTTTTAGGGCTTATGGCATTTATCCGGCCTTTAGTTATGACAATTTAAATAGAAAAAATCCTCTACGGTAAAAAAAATAGTATGTATGCTGACTATACAGTATACACCCATCATTGTTTCAATTTTGAAGTCGTAATATATTTAAATATAACTCTTAGAAAATCAATATTGTATCAAAAGGTAGGTATTAAGATGTATTATATAAATATAGAAAAATAGACAAAATGATTAAATAAGGTATCATATGATTTAAATCAATCGAATTCATGCTTCAAAGTTTGAAAATAGATATAAAAATATATTCATAATTTCAAAATATATCAAAAGGGTTAATTAATTTTATTTATATAAAAATTGTGGCAATAAAGTTAGAACCTAATTTTTAGATATAGATATTTACGATATCAATCGCCACACCCCCATATCTAATATCTTAGAAATCTTTGCCCGAACATCCAAATAAATCTGTATTGAAGCTGACGGTAAATTTTGTGAAGGAAAAGTCCCACGGGTCGTTGATTTCTCCCCTCGAGAGACGAAACATAGAGAAGAAAATCATTTTGATTTTAGCTCTGATGGAACACGGAGTGGATATCAAAATTACACGATTTGATGGAAAATCATTTTGATTTTAGACGTGATGGAACACATTTTGATTTTAGACGTGATGGAACAAAGTTTTATTTTTTTTAAATTGTACAGTAAAGTTTAACTAGCTTAAAGCCTATCTATATTAATTTATAAACACTATAATAAATTAATTAAAACTCTAGTATTTTAAGAAAATATCAACACAAATATTATTAGGAGCACCAGAAAAAAATTTAACAATTTCTTGACTAAACTGACACTGAATATTATTGCAAATAAAGTTTCGAACATCCAGTGTTGCCGAAACAAAACGGTGTTCTCTGAACAAAAATCGTAAATTGGAAAAGGATTATAAGCTAGTGTACTTTCCCGTTAAAAATATAATGGATCATCATCAATACCAATTTATTACCTGTTGTTATGTTACTTTTAATGAATTCAATTAAAATTAAATTTTCTGCATAGTCTAATTTATTTCATAGATGAAATACATTTAATAATTGAATAAAAACAGGGTAATTTAAATATCAAGTCAATATATTCCCGTGCGTATCATAGTTACATTCTTCATGTTCAATACCCGTAGTGTAAAAGTGGACACCAAAAAATAAATAAACACACGAGGGAAATTATTAGGATGGATTGAAAAAACAGAAAAACTAAATTTTATATATGACGGTGGCACAAATAATGTGTAGCATTCATTTATGTATATTTTAGAGACCACTTCATAATGATTGGTGTTTGACTTCAATTTACACTTTTTCTTTGAGTGATAAAAAGATTAAATATGTTTAACGTTCAAGAGCATGTTTATTTTAATCAACTATATTTGCACTGAACGTACCTAAATAAACTTCAAATTATCCACGTGAAATTGATATAAATTAATTAAAGATGTACGATCTTTTTATGAATCAGTTATATATATATATAGGGTGAGATCCGAATTGTCGTACTTTTCCACATTTTCGATCGTATGAGATAAAAGTATAGTAAACTGTTATTAGTATATTTGGTACCCATGATACCTGTAGGTATCATGGGTACAAATTAAGATATAAGTTAAATGATGATTATTATATTACTAGTGTACTTTCCCGTTAAAAATAACGGGTCATCGTCAATACCTTAATTTATTACCCGTTATTAGGTTTCTTTTAATGAATTCGATTAAAATTAAATTTTCTGTATAGTCTAATTTATTTCATAGATAAAAATACATTTAAAAATTGAATAAATTTTTTTAGATATCAAGTCAATATATTCCCGTGCGTATCATAGTTACATTCTTCATGTTTAATACCCATCGTGTAAAAGCGGACACCAAGTGGTGACTTGATATTTAAATTCCCCTGTTTTTATTAAATTTTTAAATGTATTTTATCTATAAAATAAATTAGACTACGCAGAGAATTTTAGTTTAATTGAATTCATTAAAAGTAACCTAATAATGGGTAATAAATTGGTAAAGATGATGACCCGTTATTTTTAACGGGAAAGTACACTAGTCAGTTAAATAAATGATAACAAAATGATATATCAGTTAAATATTCAATAAGTTAGACACATGAAATAAAGACTATCTACAATGATTGATGTCGGTGATCAACTTTCAATTTTATCTTTTAAACAATTGATTCCATTAACATGAATAATAAAAACAAATTATAAAGAAAATAGAGTGACAGGTTTCGATAGTAATTCAATAACCAGTTGCACGCAGACACCCTCAGAGTTCGGAAATTGGCTTTTAGGAAGTTCTGATTGATCCTAGCTTGATCTCTGCTACCACCCACTTTCCGACTACTGCGATGATCAATATATAAATATAGGACATATTAGGGTAAGTTCCGAATTATCGGTCAGTTTCAGATCTTCGGTCATATAAGAATCGACGATATAATAATAATTATTTTACTCAACCAATCCTACTGAAATAACAATTATTGTATCATTTTTCTTATATGACCGAAGATTTGAAACTGACCGATAATTCGTAACCTACCCTGTCCTATAGCTTTACAAAAATTTATGTAAAAACATGCATATAAAAATTCTAAATGAAAATAGTATCTTTGTCACAATTCTAACGTCAAAGTGAAGGTATAACATGACGTCAAAATATATCAGCGTTCGATTTTGACGTCAGAACATACCAGTGTTCGATTTTGACGTCATAACATATCAGTGTTCGATTCTTACGTCAGAACATATCAGTGTTCGATTGTGACGTCAGTTTAAATCAGTGTTCGATTTTGACGTCTTAATATAGGTATCACGTGACGTCTAAATATATCGGTATTCGTTTCTAACGTCATAGTGTATGTATCACGTCAGGCTCTATGGGTGTATTGACGTCAAACCTGTGACCCCATTGCCATGATGAAGGATACAGCTCCTATTTGCTCTCCCCTGAGCAGGATCATATCCTTTGATCTACAGCCACCAACTGATAGAAAATGAGACGGAGTGAGTGTTTTAAAGACACGGAACTGATGTCTCGAACTACCATCCTATGTCTCGAACTACCTCCTATGTCTCGAACTACCACCCTATGTCTCGTAGTCCCATCCTATGTCTCGTAGTCCCAGCATATGTCTCGTAGTCCCATCTTATGTCTCGTAGTCCCACCCTATGTCTCGGAGTCCCAGCCTATGTCTCGTAGTCCCAGCCTGCAGTATATGGGACATTTTTAATATGTTCTGTGCTAACATTCCTTGATTTCTTTTTTATTTATGCCAATTTTACTGAAGAGCAAATCTGAGTTTTTCTTGGAAAACACATTACCAGTTTCTACAGTCTGGTCGCAGTCTAGAGATTACTAAGTAGATCTGTTTTCAGTCATTATCTATTTTTGAAAAATGTGATGTTTAATTGTACTACATACCAGAATAAAAAATTTCGATCAGTGATTATAACCGATGATAAAAACATCATCTATCTACGACAATAAATTATTAGACGAAAAGTCAATCGCAATTTAACATAAATTTAAAACCATAATTTATCTTTATTCGGACATTCCCGACATATTATCCTGATTATAACGTCTGGAATTGCGATATTTTAGAATATGAATTCACAATAAAGACGCTAATCATATTTTCTATTAACATGTCATCCCAAATTATTCCTAATCAGTAAGTACCAATGTCCACCATTTAGATCCCTCTTCCTTCCCTACATTACACACAAATAATTCCACAGTTGACAGTATTTAAAATGGCCCTGGGTTTATTAGGCAGTAAACTATGTTAAAATGCAGATATTCATATAAAGCTGAACATCTAGGCAGAGCTTTTTCTCTGCACAGAGAATCTTAGCAACTAAATTAAGCAATTCAGCTCCATAGTCCCCTAACGACACAAAAAGTTTTTTTCCCTCGACAAGAAGTGCTATACGCTTCGCTACCAAACGCAAGGGGGCTTCACGTGAACCCACCTAGAAACTACTCTGACCAGATCATATTGAAGAACAATGAGAACTGTATATAATTTCATTTTCCATTGGAGAATTGATCAGATATAAATAGTGTAACAAATATAGATTTCAAAATCGCATTTGGTGGAGGATTATAAAAGAGGGGAGAAATACAATACTCTTCTTGAAGCTATCAAAGTAAAATTCAATTCTGATGCATTCGGTTGTCTTTTTGAAAGAGCATATCTTTTACATGTTCCATTAGGATGAATGACCAGCAAGCTGTGTCGTTTCTATTGAAGCCTTTCAATCTACCAGTTCATTCCCTTCAACAAATCGTCTTTTTTATCTATACCGCGGATCTCTGCTCCGACTTTTTGTTTTTCCTTCCCTCTGCTGCAGACAACAGTGCTCATGTATTATTCTTAGTCCATCGCAAGCTTTGGGCAATGGTTTGTTTATTTACTCTTATGTAACAGGAATCGTGCGTTTGTGCGTCACTGTTTGGCGGAATGCAGAAATTTATTTCGCTTGAGGAATGATCCACTGTAGTCCTATTATTCATTACGGATTTATTAACTAGACAGTTTGCCTCGTCTATGTTTGATGAAATGCAACACCTTGCTTTGTTTATGAGTTGCTGTTTGATGAAATGCAACACCTTGCTTTGTTTATGTGTTGCTGTTTGTTGAAATGCAACACCTTGCTTTGTTTATGTGTTGCTGTTTGATGAAATGCAACACCTTGCTTTGTTTATGTGTTGCTGTTTGTTGAAATGCAACACCTTGCTTTGTTTATGTGTTGCTGTTTGATGAAATGCAACACCTTGCTTTGTTTATGTGTTGCTGTTTGATGAAATGCAACACCTTGCTTTGTTTATGTGTTGCTGTTTGTTGAAATGCAACACCTTGCTTTGTTTATGTGTTGCTGTTTGTTGAAATGCAACACCTTGCTTTGTTTATGTGTTGCTGTTTGTTGAAATGCAACACCTTGCTTTGTTTATGTGTTGCTGTTTGATCAAATGCAACACTTTGCTTTGTTTATGTGTTGCTGTTTGTTGAAATGCAACACCTTGCTTTGTTTATGGTTGCTGTTTGATCAAATGCAACACTTTGCTTTGTTTATGTGTTGCTGTTTGATGAAATGCAACACCTTGCTTTGTTTATGTGTTGCTGTTTGATCAAATGCAACACCTTGCTTTGTTTATGTGTTGCTATTGATGGTATGCAACACCTTTTTGTTTGAAAACAGCCAAATGAAGGCATAACTATTCTCTATTTATCATCAAATCGATCCAACTGACTCTCATCTTTCTGTTCTTACTCCTCTAATTGTGTCCTCGATATTCCCCTCTGAGAAATTCACTGACCTGGTTACCCCCTCCCCCAGTTCTTATCTCCCCCACCCACCCTCAGCCTAAATACCCCGGCGTTATATATTACATCCCTCGTTGGGGACGTCTGTCCCACTTCCCCCTGGGGACATTCTTCCCTGATTAATGGGGCCAAATAGGAACTAATTTTAAGGATACTTTTACCCGCCTTATTTCACATCAGCCAATTTAATAAGAATGTTATTATCTTTTCCCATGGGAATAGTAATGAATAAATTTAGTTATGTTGTTAATGGTTTTTAATAGAATTAAATGCTTCTTGAAGGAAATAATATTAATATCACGTGTTTAAATTTAAATTAAATTATTTTGAATGGAAAAGGAGTTTGTTGGTCATTTTTATTTAAGGAATAAAATAATTAAAATACGATTGATTATGAAATAATACGAAATTTTTCCTAGTTCTTTTAAATATTTACTTGTGTTATGTGATCGATAAAGTGGAACTGTCCGATAAATCAGAAGGTACCTCACCTACACAAATAATTTTCTATAACATATTAATATTGCTAAAATAGTGATGACGTCACTGTACAATGCGTTAACATAACCATTGTTGTTTTTTACAATGGTACAGGGAATTGTTAAGGTGATTTTCAACATTACAATGAACACTTTTTAGCACGGGGTAAAAAAACGCATAAAAACATACATGGGATCTGGAGTACCTTTCAGTGGGTAAAAAATAGAAAAAACACACATTGGCAATAGTATTCATTAATAAGTTTTTGTAGTGAGTTTTTAGAATGATAATAAGCGTGAACTTAAGGCAAGAAGCTGTTTTTATTTATTATATATCTATAGGTTTGTACAGTCAAAAAAAAAGTGTCATGATTTTTGTACAGTTTTACTAATTTCATATTTAAGAAACTTTATTAATTTTGATGTTTGTAGATATTTTAGAATTGGTCTGGGTACACGATGACAAATTTGTAAGATTTGAAAATAATAGAAAATTAGAAAACTGTGATTAGTGAAATTAACACTAATGCGGAAATTTTTTTATTTGATAGTACGTCATAAATACTTTGGAAACTGTTATTATACCATTTCTAGATAATCATATTGTATGTATTCAAATAGTAAAATTAAAATCAAGTTGGATAACCTCAAAAAAAATATATTGAATATTGGTAAACTTTATTATTTCAGTATTTATTCAAATTGATCTATTTTTAAATATATTTAATTAATTTTAGTTACTATACAGTAAATATTCAAGAAAATAAGAAAAATAAATAATTATACATAAAAATGAATCGTTATTATAGATATTTAATTCATAATATTATATATTTAAAAATACCATTTAACGAACATTTACAAATTCCTACTCATAACAGATATTTTAAACATAATGAACCATCTTAAGTGTCCATCTTTGCAACTGCCAAATAGAATAAAAATGTCGAAGAGTTCATAATACACACTCTATGATATAATATACACATGAGAACAATGAAAACACAACTGATTTGGAGCACCTGCTGGTAAATACTCAAAAAATACCTCCCCCCCCCCCCTCCCTTCCAGCTCCCCCCTTGTGAGTATTTTCAGCACAGCTACCGGACTGGCGTGGGAATTTCCCACAGAAAACTCCCACAGGGTGGGAGTTTTTCCCTCACGTTTTACAGCGTGCAATTTGGCGTAGCGTTTTGTCGCTATGTCATACGGAAGCGATTTTACTGAAGTATGTTCAAAAACATGAAATTTTACTTTTTTTTTTAATTTTCAGATTAAAAAATTATAAATAAATTTTGGTATAATTATACTTTTAAAAAAATTATTTAAATTTTTTTTAATTATTTTTTTTTTATGAAAAATATTATCCTTTAAAATAATAAAAGAACGTATGAAATTATTAGTAGTAAATATAACTATCAAAATTTATCAAGATATACTATATATTTAAACTTAATTTATCATTATTAATTCAATAAATTATACATATAAATATTAAAAGCAACTAATTTCTTTACCTAAGATATGAACGGGTAAGTTCCTAGTTATGGAACGGTTCTACATTATCGATCACATAAGATATAATGCAGATATCTATTATTTAACTCTGTATTTTAATTAATATGAACGAAAATTTGAAACCGTTCGACAACTCGGAACTTACCCTGACTTTCAAACATGTACAAAATCAAAAACAGTGAAATATCTATTAGATATATCTATTATTTACTATCGGAACATATGTTCGCATTCGATAAAGAAGATAGCACTTTTAATTAAATTATCATATAGATTAATGGATATAATTAGATTATTATATGCTGGTGAATTAAAAGATCGATACTAACACAAATGGTAGATAAAATAAAAAGAAAGACAGTAATAACGAATTAATGTAGATTAAGGTGAATAAATGGAGCTAAAGTAAACAATGTGAAAAAATAGATAAATATTTTATATAGTATATCTGTATTAACATAATGATATTTTCAATAATTATTTATAACATTAAGTAATAATAAATACCATACTAATACCTATCTATTACATGGTAACTACGAATACCATACTAATACCCTTTCTATTACATGGTAACTGCAAATACCATACTAATACCCTTTCTATTACATGGTAACTATGAATACCAAACTAATACCTTATCTATTACATGGTAACTGCAAATACCATACTAATACCTTATCTATTACATGGTAACTGCAAATACCATACTAATACCCTTTCTATTACATGGTAACTATGAATACCAAACTAATACCTTATCTATTACATGGTAACTGCAAATACCATACTAATACCTTATCTATTACATGGTAACTGCAAATACCACAGTAGCACAATTTTCATTTAAAGTAGAACTAATGAATTCCTTGTGTGTTGAACGTATACAGGGTATTAACGGTAATGTGAGATTACCCCCTGCATCTTATTCACTACAACTACAAACCACGTGGGTGAGAATGTTACTAAAAATAACACACATGTGAATGAATGTAAACCTGTGAGTTAGAATATTTAATTTCTTAGATATTTCGCTAAATTATATAAAAGATAATTAAAATATTTCTATAATCATTTATTTGATATTTTTTATGATCATTAATAATATTTTTCATAATCACTCATAATATTTGTATAATCATTCGTAATATTTCTATAATCATTCATAATATTTTTATAATCATTCAAATATTTCTATAATCATTCATAATATTCTTATAATCATTAATAATATTTTTTATAATCATTCAAATATTTCTATAATCATTCATAATATTCTTATAATCATTAATAATATTTTTTATAATCATTCAAATATTTCTATAATCATTCATAATATTCTTATAATCATTAATAATATTTTTTATAATAATTCTTAATATTTTTTATAATCACTCATAATATTTTTATAATCATTACTAATTATCACCAGTAAAGCTCAGTGAAGCAGAATAATCGCAATTAAAAAATAAGCCCCTCCGTTAGCCTCTGGGTTGAATATATTTCAAAGTACCTCCTTCCCTATGATTATTAATGGTTATAATCATCGATAATTATATGGTATAACAGGTAGGAGATTATGAACATTCTAAAGAAGAATGGAAAATGACAACTGTGGGTGGGATGTATAATACCTAAATCATTATATAATACCTAAATCATTATACATATAATACCTAAATCATTATATAGTACCTAAATCATTATACATATAATTCCTAAATCATTATATAATACCTAAATCATTATACATATAATACCTAAATCATTATATAATACCTAAATCATTATATAATACCTAAATCATTATATAATACCTAAACCATTATATAATACCTAAATCATTATATAATACCTAAATCATTATATAATACCTAAATCATTATATAATACCTAAACCATTATATAATACCTAAATCATTATATAATACCTAAATCATTATATAATACCTAAACCATTATATAATACCTAAATCATTATATAATACCTAAATCATTATATAATACCTAAACCATTATATAATACCTAAATCATTATATAATACCTAAATCATTATATAATACCTAAACCATTATATAATACCTAAATCATTATATAATACCTAAATCATTATATAATACCTAAATCATTATATAATACCTAAACCATTATATAATACCTAAATCATTATATAATACCTAAATCATTATATAATACCTAAACCATTATTTAATACCTAAATCATTATATAATACCTAAATCATTATATAATACCTAAACCATTATATAATACCTAAATCATTATATAATACCTAAATCATTATATAATACCTAAATCATTATATAATACCTAAACCATTATATAATACCTAAATCATTATATAATACCTAAATCATTATATAATACCTAAATCATTATATAATACCTAAACCATTATATAATACCTAAATCATTATATAATACCTAAATCATTATATAATACCTAAACCATTATATAATACCTAAATCATTATATAATACCTAAATCATTATATAATACCTAAATCATTATATAATACCTAAATCATTATATAATACCTAAATCATTGTATAATACCTGAATCATTATATAATACCTAAATCATTATATAATACCTGAATCATTATATAATACCTAAATCATTATATAATACCTAAATCATTATATAATACCTAAATCATTATGTAATACCTAAATCATTATATAAAATCTAAATCATTATATAATAACTAAATCATTATATAATACCTAAATCTTTATATTTCATCTATCTATACTAATAATTTCCCTCGTGTGTTTATTTATTTATTTGGTGTATGCTTTTACACGACGGGTATTAAACATGAAGAATGTAACTATGATACGCACGGGAATATATTGACTTGATATTTAAAAAGATTTATTCAATTTTTGAATGTATTTATCTATGAAATAAATTAGACTATACAGAAAATTTAATTTGAATTGAATTCATTAAAAGTAACCAAATAACGGGTAATAAATTGGTAATGATGATGACCCGTTATTATTAACGGGAAAGTACACTAGTATCATGACATATTTCCTCTAGCCCTATATTATGTCTTTAGAAGTGTTCTGTAAAACACCTAAAGAACACATGTACATATAAATAGTCGTAGGCAGCTGCACAGATTTGAATTCTACGGAAGAGCTGAAAGGTGCTTTCATTTTTTTGGTCAACTCTTGCATATATTTTATGTGTATAAACATTTGTAATATTAATTTGTTTGTGTTTTGTACATACGTTGTACATTAAAAAAAAAGGTGAATGACATCACTCGGAACTCAATAAAATGATGTAAAGGCAATTCTGTCGATGAAATAAAAATAAAATCAACATTTTGGAAAATGATAAGAGAAATAACTTCTGTAGACTAAAAAAATATAGTTCTGTACAATTGAAAATACTAAAAAATAATTCAGAAAACAGTTTATATTTTGGAGAAGAGGAAAAACCCTCACTTAATCTCCCATGGCCCCACCATAACTTTCTCTCCGGGTAACCATATTCTAAAAAGGCAAAAAGCAAAATCGATGGGAACTAGAGTTTCCATTTCCAAATATGGAAGCAGTGTTCCTTTGTGTCCGTGGAATAGGGAAAACTGCTTTCATGTGAAAACTCATCAACTGATGTACTCTGTGAACAGCATAAAAGGGATAACAAAAAATTAAAATGCAAAAATAGGATGTGTTTAAAAAAATCAATATTTGAAAGAAATAAAGGTTAGGTCGTCAATATAGACTTCATGTTTCACAATTATGATTAACAGATGTTGTTAACTGTATATCTGTATGGCAGAGTACTTATCTATTTACACTGTAGTTAACTGTACCCTGACTGTACAGTGTACAGTACACTGTAGTTAACTGTACCCTGACTGTACAGTGTACAGTACACTGTAGTTAACTGTACCCTGACTGTACAGCGTACTGTACACTGTAGTTAACTGTACCCTGACTGTACAGTGTACAGTACACTGTAGTTAACTGTACCCTGACTGTACAGCGTACTGTACACTGTAGTTAACTGTACCCTGACTGTACAGTGTACAGTACACTGTAGTTAATTGTACCCTGACTGTACAGTGTACAGTACACTGTAGTTAACTGTACCCTGACTGTACAGTGTACTGTACACTGTAGTTAACTGTACCCTGACTGTACAGTGTACAGTACACTGTAGTTAACTGTACCCTGACTGTACAGTGTACAGTACACTGTAGTTAACTGTACCCTGACTGTACAGTGTACAGTTCTGTTCCCACCAGTTCTTTGCTGTAACCTTTACCCTCTACTCGGGTAACTGACACTTTACGTTGTGAAACTAAACACTTACTGGTTACCTTACTGGTTACCTTACTAGTTACCTTACTGGTTACCTTACTAGTTACCTTACTGGTTACCTTACTGGTTACCTTACTGGTTACCTTACTAGTTACCTTACTGGTTACCTTACTGGTTACCTTACTGGTTACCTTACTAGTTACCTTACTAGTTACCTTACTGGTTACCTTACTAGTTACCTTACTGGTTACCTTACTGGTTACCTTACTGGTTACCTTACTGGTTACCTTACTGGTTACCTTACTGGTTACCTTACTGGTTACCTTACTAGTTACCTTACTGGTTACCTTACCAGTTACCTTACTGGTTACCTTACTGGTTACCTTACTGGTTACCTTACTGTTTACCTTACTGGTTACCTTACTGGTTACCTTACTGGTTACCTTACTGGTTACCTTACTGTTTACCTTACTGTTTACCTTACTGGTTACCTTACTGGTTACCTTACTGGTTACCTTACTGGTTACCTTACTGGTTACCTTACTGGTTACCTTACTGGTTACCTTACTGGTTACCTTACTGGTTACCTTACTAGTTACCTTACTGGTTACCTTACTAGTTACCTTACTGGTTACCTTACTGGTTACCTTACTGGTTACCTTACTAGTTACCTTACTGGTTACCTTACTAGTTACCTTACTGGTTACCTTACTGGTTACCTTACTGGTTACCTTACTGGTTACCTTACTGGTTACCTTACTGGTTACCTTACTGGTTACCTTACTGTTTACCTTACTGGTTACCTTACTGGTTACCTTACTGGTTACCTTACTAGTTACCTTACTAGTTACCTTACTGGTTACCTTACTGGTTACCTTACTGGTTACCTTACTGGTTTCCTTACTGGTTTCCTTACTGGTTACCTTACTGGTTACCTTACTGGTTACCTTACTGGTTACCTTACTGGTTACCTTACTGGTTACCTTACTGGTTACCTTACTGGTTACCTTACTGGTTACCTTACTAGTTACCTTACTAGTTACCTTACTGGTTACCTTACTAGTTACCTTACTGGTTACCTTACTGGTTACCTTACTGGTTACCTTACTGGTTACCTTACTGGTTACCTTACTGGTTACCTTACTGGTTACCTTACTAGTTACCTTACTGGTTACCTTACCAGTTACCTTACTGGTTACCTTACTGGTTACCTTACTGGTTACCTTACTGTTTACCTTACTGGTTACCTTACTGGTTACCTTACTGGTTACCTTACTGGTTACCTTACTGTTTACCTTACTGTTTACCTTACTGGTTACCTTACTGGTTACCTTACTGGTTACCTTACTGGTTACCTTACTGGTTACCTTACTGGTTACCTTACTGGTTACCTTACTGTTTACCTTACTGTTTACCTTACTGGTTACCTTACTGGTTACCTTACTGGTTACCTTACTGGTTACCTTACTGGTTACCTTACTGGTTACCTTACTGGTTACCTTACTGGTTACCTTACTAGTTACCTTACTGGTTACCTTACTAGTTACCTTACTGGTTACCTTACTGGTTACCTTACTGGTTACCTTACTGGTTACCTTACTGGTTACCTTACTGGTTACCTTACTGTTTACCTTACTGGTTACCTTACTGGTTACCTTACTGGTTACCTTACTGGTTACCTTACTAGTTACCTTACTAGTTACCTTACTGGTTACCTTACTGGTTACCTTACTGGTTACCTTACTGGTTTCCTTACTGGTTTCCTTACTGGTTACCTTACTGGTTACCTTACTGGTTACCTTACTGGTTACCTTACTGGTTACCTTACTGGTTACCTTACTGGTTACCTTACTGGTTACCTTACTGGTTACCTTACTAGTTACCTTACTGGTTACCTTACTAGTTACCTTACTGGTTACCTTACTGGTTACCTTACTGGTTACCTTACTGGTTACCTTACTGGTTACCTTACTGGTTACCTTACTGGTTACCTTACTGGTTACCTTACTAGTTACCTTACTGGTTACCTTACTGGTTACCTTACTGGTTACCTTACTGGTTACCTTACTGGTTACCTTACTGGTTACCTTACTGGTTACCTTACTGGTTACCTTACTGGTTACCTTACTGGTTACCTTACTGGTTACCTTACTGTTTACCTTACTGGTTACCTTACTGGTTACCTTACTGGTTACCTTACTAGTTACCTTACTAGTTACCTTACTGGTTACCTTACTGGTTACCTTACTGGTTACCTTACTGGTTACCTTACTGGTTACCTTACTGGTTACCTTACTGGTTACCTTACTGGTTACCTTACTGGTTACCTTACTGGTTACCTTACTAGTTACCTTACTGGTTACCTTACTAGTTACCTTACTGGTTACCTTACTGGTTACCTTACTGGTTACCTTACTGGTTACCTTACTGGTTACCTTACTGTTTACCTTACTGTTTACCTTACTGGTTACCTTACTGGTTACCTTACTGGTTACCTTACTAGTTACCTTACTGGTTACCTTACTGGTTACCTTACTGGTTACCTTACTGGTTACCTTACTGGTTACCTTACTGGTTACCTTACTAGTTACCTTACTGGTTACCTTACTAGTTACCTTACTGGTTACCTTACTGTTTACCTTACTGGTTACCTTACTGGTTACCTTACTGGTTACCTTACTGGTTACCTTACTAGTTACCTTACTGGTTACCTTACTAGTTACCTTACTGGTTACCTTACTGGTTACCTTACTGGTTACCTTACTGGTTACCTTACTGGTTACCTTACTGTTTACCTTACTGGTTACCTTACTGGTTACCTTACTGGTTACCTTACTGGTTACCTTACTAGTTACCTTACTGGTTACCTTACTGGTTACCTTACTGGTTACCTTACTGGTTACCTTACTGGTTACCTTACTGGTTACCTTACTGGTTACCTTACTGTTTACCTTACTGGTTACCTTACTGGTTACCTTACTGGTTACCTTACTAGTTACCTTACTAGTTACCTTACTGGTTACCTTACTGGTTACCTTACTGGTTACCTTACTGGTTACCTTACTGGTTACCTTACTGGTTACCTTACTGGTTACCTTACTAGTTACCTTACTAGTTGCCTTACTGGTTACCTTACTAGGTACCTAAGTGGTTACCTTACTGGTAACGAATAACTATTCTAGTAACGAGTAACTATTCTAGTAACGAGTAACTATTCTAGTAACGAGTAACTATTCTAGTAACGAGTAACTATTCTAGTAACGAGTAACTATTCTAGTAACGAGTAACTATTCTAGTAACGAGTAACTATTCTAGTAACGAGTAACTATTCTAGTAACGAGTAACTATTCTAGTAACGAGTAACTATTCTAGTAACGAGTAACTATTCTAGTAACGAGTAACTATTCTAGTAACGAGTAACTATTCTAGTAACGAGTAACTATTCTAGTAACGAGTAACTATTCTAGTAACGAGTAACTATTCTAGTAACGAGTAACTATTCTAGTAACGAGTAACTATTCTAGTAACGAGTAACTATTCTAGTAACGAGTAACTATTCTAGTAACGAGTAACTATTCTAGTAACGAGTAACTATTCTAGTAACGAGTAACTATTCTAGTAACGAGTAACTATTCCAGTAACGAGTAACTATTCTAGTAACGAGTAACTATTCTAGTAACGAGTAACTATTCTAGTAACGAGTAACTATTCTAGTAACGAGTAACTATTCTAGTAACGAGTAACTATTCTAGTAACGACTAACTATTCCAGTAACGAGTAACTATTCTAGTAACGAGTAACTATTCTAGTAACGAGTAACTATTCTAGTAACGAGTAACTATTCTAGTAACGAGTAACTATTCTAGTAACGAGTAACTATTCTAGTAACGAGTAACTATTCTAGTAACGAGTAACTATTCTAGTAACGAGTAACTATTCCAGTAACGAGTAACTATTCTAGTAACGAGTAACTATTCCAGTAACTTGTGATTTGTTAAGTAATTAATTCGGTAATCAAGTAGGGTAAGTTTCGAATTATCGGACAGTTCCACATTTTCGATCCGGTATTAAAATTAATACAATTATTTAATAAGTTATTTTAATTGGTATAAAAGTTAAATAATAATTATTACATATTTATTTCTTATATGATCGATAATGTTTAACCGTCCAATAACTCAGAGCTTACCCATTAATTCTGTGATTACTTTGGTAATTATTTGCTTATTTTGCATATTATTCACATTATGAAATTAATGGAATGAATTAATTTCTAACATGTAATAAAATATGAATAACATATATAATTATATGTATTTATAACTGAATATTTTAATTCTTTTTCTTTTTAAAAAGAATTATTTTCAGTTAAAATACCTTGATGTAATAAACAAAATTAGGGATAGCTCCAAGTTATCGGTCAGTTTCACATCTTCGGTCATATGAGAAAAAATGATATAATAATAAAAATTATGATTTTTTCGTTTTTTCTAATATGACCGATGATGTGGAACTGACCGATAATTAGGAACATAAAACATATCTAATCATTTTTCTCATTTAAATGTTAATGTGTATTCATACAAATGTTGAGACAGATGTGCAGACAAATGTGCAATAATTCCTACCTGCACACCTGTGTACGTAATAGGTATAAATACACCTTACCAGTAATTAGGCAGTAAGGAGTATTTGATCACTGTACGTACCTGTATCGTTACAGCCTAAAATGACTCAGAAAATAGTTAGGTACTGGTGAGGCACCTATAATCACTTTTTAGGAATCTATAGGTACATTTGCAGTTTATTTATGATGAATATGTTGATGTATATAGTTAATATGTACTTATATAGGGGGAGGTCGTGCAACCACCCCCCCCCCCTGTACAAACCCCCTTACCAGGTCATTAAAAAATCATGAAATGTGAAGTACAACAAAGTAGCAGATACAAAAAAACTACATATCAAAATATCTTAAACGTTAGCATCTCTAGTGATTCCGTCTTTTATATTTTTGATTAAACGTTTTTTGTATCCGCTAGTTTGTTGTACTGCACACTTCATGATTGTTTAATGACCTGACAGGGGGGTTATAAAGTATAATTATCAGAAATAAAATGCTAATGTACGTAGTCATGAAACCCAAAAAAGTGGTGACAAAAAAATCCATACGTACTGAAAATTATGGTGGGGCCATAGAAGATTGGGAGTGGCTTAATCTTCTTTGGCCCCAGTATAATTATGAAAACCAGTTCTTTACAAATAAAAAAACAATGACTGAAGAATTAAAAATAAATTGATATAAAAAATTTGTTTCAATAATTAAATTATTGAATATCATCGAGAATAGTATATTACATTAAAAAAATTCATTTCATTATTATATGTCAATATTTTAAAATTAACCAATATCATATAAACAAGGACACAAGCATATTAAAGTTAATTATTGATTTCCAAATATCAAATTTACTAACCATTGTTTAGCAGAAAATTCAATCATAACCACTACTCCAAATCAGTTTGTGCCATTAATCCCTAAATAACTAATATATCAAACTTCGAATAGTGTTGCCATGGAAACACCCCAGCCCCCCTCTTTGGGGGGGGCATCTCCTGTCTAAAAGGGGGCGAGGGGGGTACAATGTCCCAAAATAAAGTGACACTGTAAATCACATATACTATCAATTTACATTATAAAAATAACTCGTTTACGCCTTACTTATCTACATAGTGAACGACAGTACATTTTTTCTATGTGCAGGCCATGACAAGAAGCAGCAATAGCTGTTTTTCCCCCTGTGCAGGCTATGACAGAATATAGCAGTGTGGCAGAGTATCGCCTGTGACGTCAGAGGCGGCAGAGGCTGCTCATCGCGTCTCGACAAGGCAGTTTAGACGCTCATCTGCCGAGAGCTCCCTGCCGCTACATCCAAAACAAATTACGGCATTAGGGAGTGAAGCCTAATTAAAAACAGAGGAGAAACACCTTGTCAAACACGTACAGGAAACACGTACACCTTGTCAAACACGTACACCTTGTCAAACACGTACAGGAAACACGTACATCTTGTCAAACACGTACTTGAAACACGTACATCTTGTCAAACACGTACTTGAAACACGTACACCTTGTCAAACACGTACAGGAAACACGTACACCTTGTCAAACACGTACAGGAAACACGTACATCTTGTCAAACACGTACTTGAAACACGTACAGCCAATGAAACACATACACCCAATGAAACACATACACCCAATGAAACACATACAGCCAATGAAACACATACAGCCAATGAAACACATACACCCAATGAAACACATACACCCAATGAAACACATACACCCAATGAAACACATACAGCCAATGAAACACATACAGCCAATGAAACACATACACCCAATGAAACACATACACCCAATGAAACACATACAGCCAATGAAACACATACACCCAATGAAACACATACACCCAATGAAACACATACACCCAATGAAACACATACACCCAATGAAACACATACACCCAATGAAACACATACAGCCAATGAAACACATACACCCAATGAAACACATACACCCAATGAAACACATACACCCAATGAAACGCATACACCCAATGAAACACATACACCCAATGAAACACTATCATACGACGTAAAATGTTACCCCGATTCTCTGTTTCGTTGGTATCTTTAATGGTTGGATGAGCGTATCCTAGTTACGGGCAGTGGAAGAAAATAATGAAAAGGAGACGAGAACGACTGAGGAATACAATTATTTACAAAATGTATTACTGAGGACAATGTTGTACTCAAGAGTACAGTATTGTACAAGAGTACAATAATGTACTAAAGAGTACACTATTGTAAAATAGAGGACAACATTGTACTGAAGAGTACAGTATTGTACTGAAGAGTACAATATTGTACTAAAGAGTACAATGTTGTACTAAAGAGCACAGTATTGTACTCAAGAGTACAATATTGTATAAAGAGTACAATATTGTACTAAAGAGGACAATATTGTACTAAAGAGGACAATGTTGTCCTAAAGAGGACAATATTGTACTAAAGAGGACAATATTGTACTAAAGAGGACAATATTGTACTAAAGAGGACAATGTTGTACTAAAGAGGACAATGTTGTACTAAAGAGGACAATGTTGTCCTAAAGAGGACAATATTGTACTAAAGAGGACAATATTGTACTAAAGAGTACAATGTTGTACTAAAGAGGACAATATTGTACTAAAGAGGACAATATTGTACTAAAGAGGACAATGTTGTCCTAAAGAGTACAATGTGGTCCTAAAGAGTACAATGTTGTACTAACGAGTACAATTTTGATAGCCAATGGTTAGAGGTAGCGCCATCTATCGATTATTATGAGATTTTTCTACAGTTTCACACTTTCTTTATTTTATTACAATAATATATAAAATACTGAGAAAAATATATTACTATTAAAAAACAATTTATCAGAGAATTCAGTTCTTTTTTAATTACAAATAATATATTCTGAAACTTTATATTTTCGTCCCTAAACTATATTAATTATTATTTAACTTTTATTTCAATTGGTATCCATGATACCTGCAGTTACCATGGATACCAACTAAAATAAAAGTTAAATAATAACCATTATATTTTTTTTCCTTACGTGTCCGATAATGTGGAACTGTCCGATAACTCGAAACTTACCCTATCCTTTGTAAATAATATGCTAAACAATTTCACCAATTTCAGTTAGCATACAATTTCAACCATATGGTTAATGGTTAGCGTTAACCAGTTACCCTCTGGCAACCAGACTGTTGGAGTGTGGTTGATATGGTTAATATTGTTAAAGTTGTTAAAATTGTTGATATTGTTAAAATTGTTGATATTGTTAAAATTGTTGATATTATTAAAATTGTTGCTATTGTTAAAATTGTTGATATTGTTAAAATTGTTGATATTATTAAAAAATTTGATATTGTTAAAATTGTTGATACTGTTAAAATTGTTGATATTGTTAAAATTGTTGATATTGTTGAAATTGTTGATATTGTTAAAATTGTTGACATTGTTAAAATTGTTTATATTATTAAAAAATTTGATATTGTTAAAATTGTTGATACTGTTAAAATTGTTGATATTGTTAAAATTGTTGATATTGTTGAAATTGTTGATATTGTTGAAATTGTTGATATTGTTAAAATTGTTGATATTGTTAAAATTGTTGCTATTTTAATATTGTTAAAATTGTTGATATTGTTAAAATTATTGATATTGTTAAAATTGTTGATATTGATAAAATTGTTGATATTGTTAAAATTTTTGATATTGTTAAAATTGTTGATATTGTTAAAATGTTCATATTGTTAAGATTAAGATTGTTAAGAGTGTTTACCTATCAGGGTGGTACATGAGGCCACACACATCACTACACTGTGACCAACATGTTAAAGAACACCAACAGTGTACCTGGGGTACACAATATTCACATCCATGCATCTGGGATACGAGAATACATAACACATATATACCTAAAATATATTTGATAGTTGTTTCCTATAAGCATATAAAATAAAAAAATTACTTAACTTTAAATCATTGAAATATATAGTCAACAAAAAATGAAATAAAATTAAATTATAAAATAGAATTGTGAAACGAATAGATTAGAATAAAAATTTTAAAAGAATCGCCTTTATTTTAAATATCATAATCTAATGAATAAAGTAATTTACTTGTAGCTTTTTTTCCATAATCACATAGCAATATAAATACCTGTAAATAGCAGATCATTTACACTGTAGATCATTTACACTGTAGATCATTTACACTGTAGATCATTTACCCTGTAGATCATTTACACTGTAGATCATTTACACTGTAGATCATTTACACTGTAGATCATATACACTGTAGATCATTTACACTGTAGATCATTTACACTGTAGATCATTTACCCTGTAGATCATTTACCCTGTAGATCATTTACGCTGTAGATCATTTACACTGTAGATCATATACACTGTAGATCATTTACCCTGTAGATCATTTACCCTGTAGATCATATACACTGTAGATCATTTACACTGTAGATCATATACACTGTAGATCATTTACACTGTAGATCATTTACACTGTAG